>PVIJ01000578.1:0-273656 GCA_004024925.1 Scalopus aquaticus | reverse complement strand
TAATCCCATCTGTTTATCTTGTCTTTCACTTCCTTCGCTTTGAGGGATGTGTCTTTCAAGATTTTGCTGAGATGTATGTCGTGTAGAGTTTTGCCTATATTTTCTTCTATACATTTTATGGTTTCAGGTCTTACATCCAGGTCTTTTATCCATTTTGAGTTGACTTTTGTGCAGGGTGTGAGGTAGTAGTCTAGCTTCACTTTTTGCATGTGGCTGTCCATTTTTCCCAGCACCATTTATTGAATAGACTGTCCTTGTACTACTGCATTTTCTTTGCTCCTTTGTCAAAGATTAGTTGTTCATAGATATGTGGCTTTAATTCCGGGTATTCTATTCGGTTCCATTGGTCTTTCTGTCTGTCTTTGTTCCAGTACCATGCTGTCTTAATTATTATGGCTCTGTAGTATAATTTGAAATCAGGGAGTGAAATTCCTCCGTTTTCTTTCTTTTTATTTAGTAGGGCTTTAGCTATGCGAGGTTTTTTGTGGTTCCATGTGAATTTTATCAGTAGTCGATCTATTTCTTTGAAGAATGTCGTTGAGATTTTTATAGGAATAGCATTGAATCTGTAAATTGCTTTTGGTAGGATTGCCATTTTGATGTTAATCCTTCCAATCCATGAACAAGGGATGCCTTTCCATCTTCTTGTGTCTTCTTCTATTTCTTTCAACAGAGTTTTGTAGTTTTCTTTGTATAAGTCTTTTATGCCTTTTGTTAGATTTATTCCCAGATATTTGATTTTTTTTACTTCGATTTTGAAGGGGATGGATTTCTTAATTTCTTCTTCTTCAGATTGGGTGTTTGCATAGAGGAATGCTACTGACTTTTGTGCATTGATTTTGTATCCTGCTACTTTACTGAGCTGGTCTACTAGCACGTCTTTGAGACCATTAAGATGTTATTGCAACAGTCCACGTGAGTTACTTACTTAGAATAGACAAGGGTGATGGGGAAGGAGTTTATAGGAAATTGTCAGATTCTGGAAACTATCCCCAAAGGAAATACTAACAGACTTTATTGAGTGAGTGATTGAGAAAATGATGCATCAATAATGGCTTCCTTGTTTTTCACCTGAGTAATTGAAATAGTTGTCAGTGATTGTGATGGAAATGGCTTCCAGAGGAGCAACTTTTGGGAGTGACTGTTAAGAATCTGTTTTTGTTTTTTTGTTTTTTTAGATTTATCCAAATGGAAATAGCATACAAAAAGTTGACTGTATGCATCTGGCACACAAGAAAGGAGTCTGGATTAGAGATATCAATTTGAGAATCATCTGTAAAGAGAATAGTATGGTCCTGTTCTTCATAATTTAAATGAGACTAATTGTATGTTAAGTTTCCATGGTTTCTTGTAGAATAGAGACTACAATACCAATGGATAGCTTTTGCATTTTGTTGAGACTGCTAAGTCAATTGTTCTCTTGATATTTTTATTTTATAGTAGTTCAGCAACTAAGTAAAAATTTCTATGAATTGATTGAAGTTTCACTTGCTTTTCCCTCATTTGAACTTCATTTTTCTGTTCTTTGCTTCTTGGAACTAATTTGTAACAGACAAAATGTCTCAAAATCTGCTTCCAGGATCTAGAACTATCAGTATCAAAATTACATGGATTTTAATATATAAAATCTTGTACTTAAACATAATTGGACCAAATATCATAATATTGGTCCAAGAGTACAAGAGTCTAAATATTATTGCAAGTATGCACATGCAGTTTTGCCCATTGCTTCTATAGTGTGAAGATATAATGTATATTATCATTTCAAGGAATCTCTCATTAGAACAATTTTTAATGATGGTTTATATATCTAAGCCTGTTAACTCAATTGTCAGGGATTTGTGTTATCCTTAATCTTAGACATTAAGAGATAGTTAGGGACAGTTTGTCTTCCTTTACAACTTTGCTACCAGATGTATTGCTTAAAGAACAAGCAAAAGCAAAAGAAAAAAAGCCTAAAGCCCAAATAAACCAAGTACAAAATCCACCAAATAAACTACTCCAATAATCTGGGATAGTCTTTTTTTTTGTCCTTTTTTGGCATCCATCCAGTACCTTGTAGGAAAGGTTTGCTGTTAAGCAAACACAACAGTGTTCAGGTGGCAGGAACGATGACACTTGGGGTGTACCAGACACAGCCTCCTTCTAAGTTTATGAGTGGGCAACAAATTAAATAGAATTCTAGATTTAGGGTGTCAAAGATGGTAGTCTCTTGTCCGTATATTGGGATTCTTATACTTTGTTCATGCAATGGGGATGTTATTGTGCAATATTTCTAGCCAATCACACATCTTGTTCACCACGTCTCACCAATGAAAATTTGACACAATTTTTTTGTAAATTACCAAGTCCCACTTAAACTTTCATAAAGCAATATTTGAAAATTCAAAGCATTTATCACAGTGTTCAATAGAGGGCATGCAGTTGATTAAGAAATTCAAATCCTAACTAATCTAGAGAGCATTTCCCTTACTAGAATTCTCTAAATCTTAACTAACTTTGCCTTGTTTGTAAGTAGAAGGAACATTCTTATGTAAATTGCAGGCACTAACAATGAATTAAGAATTTTTGTTTATTTTCTCCTGGTGTTCTGCTAGGAACACCAAAACCATAAAACTGACCAGAAGATTTGCATTCTATTTTATTTAACAAATAGATGTATTAGTACTTGATTTTCAGTAGTTTTCTCTAGACTTTGTTTTCAATATTTCTGTGGTTCTCTTCAGTATTACATAGTTTATATTTTTCTGCTTAAATAATGTTTATTAAATAGTGATATATTAAATAATAAAATAACATTAGATATATAGTTAAGCTGTTTTTATTGTGTAGGGTGTTTTTTTTATTTTTTGTTTTTTGTTTTTTAAGTAGACTATAATAGCTTAAGGAGAAAAATCTCAAAACCTGGTGATAAGTTTAGATTTTGCTGTCCCCTTTTTGCGTATTCATGGTCTGGAAAGGAGACTAGCCTTCCTTAATGTTTTAGTTTCCAAATATTTTGCCAACTATGAGTGAACTAGGTCAACAGAGGAAAACATTCTTTTTATAGCCTACATGAATATTCTGCTGTTTGAAAAACTGGACTGGCCCATCAATCATTTTGTTAATATTTGTAGATTCTCACAGAGTTGGACTATAAATTATAAAATCTCATCATTAAGCATATGTTTTCCAAAATCTTCACCTCATTTCAAATTCTTTTACTTACTGTTATGGGTAAACAATTTCTGGATGCATATGGCAGCAAATAAGATTGGCAAGGAAATGAATTATAGAGCATATAAAATGACATATTTAAAAATATTTCTTAAAAACTTGAAAAATATCTTAAATATTGAAATTGCAGGCCTTAGACAGTATTTTATGATGACTTACTACTAACATTTTCATAAAATACTAATTAAAAAGTAGTATCCCACTAATAACCTCTGTGATCGAAAGAATGCTTTTACAAAGCTATGGACGTTGAACAAATTAATTTGGTGTTATTTGTGGGTTCATACATATGAAAATCTTTTTCTCAAAGATATTTATGATATTTTTTATATTATAATGGATGACAATAACAATAGCTAGAGCACAATTTGACTTCAGGTTCGTTTATGTAAACTTAACTTTTGTTGGACTTATTTAAATTATTTTATTAATTTTGATTCCTATGAATTTTGATTTTTAGAAGTTGTATATTTCCAAACTTAGAAAGCAGACCTACGGTGAATTGAATTGTTTTTTCCTAGCAAAGTACTTTATTGATATCATTCATCTTGTTATTGTACAGTAGTTTTAAGGGAATCCCAAAGATTAAATGTTTTTATTAAAGGGAGTTATGTTTCACAAAATAAATCAAATACCTGGGAATAAACCAACAAAAGACATGAAGGACTGACACAAAGAAAACTACAAAACATTATTAAAAGAAATAGAAGACACAAAGAAATGGAAAGATATCCTTGATCATGGATTGGAAAAATTAACATTATCAAAATGGCCATACTATCAAAAGCAATTTACAAATTCACCGCTATTCCAATAAAAATTTCAATGACCTTCTTCAAAGATATAGAACCAATACTGATGAAGCTCATATGGAATCGCACACACAAAAAAAACCTCAAATAGCCAAAGCTCTCCTGACCAAAAAGGAGAATGGAGGTATCACCCTCCCAGACTTCAAACTATACTACAAAGGCATAATAATTAAAACTGCATCGTACTGGAACAAAAATAGACACACAGATCAATGGAATTGAATAGAGAACCCAGAAATCAATCCACATATATATGGACAATTAATCTTTGATAAAGGTGCAAAGAATATGTGGTGGAACAAGGATAGTTTGTACAACACATGGTGCTGGAAAAACTGGACGACTATATGCAGAAAAATGAAACTAAACTACTACCTCATGCCATGCATGAAAACCAATTCAAAATGGATAAGAGACTTGGACATAAGACCTGAAACCATAAAATATGTAGAATAAAACATAGGCAAAACAATACATGACATACATTTTAGTAACATTTTTAAAGACACATCCCCCAAAGCAAAGATAGTGAAGGAAAAGATAAACAGCTGGGATTACATCAAACAAAAAAGCTCCTGTATAGCAAAAGAGACATTAGCCAAAACAAAGAAACAGCCTACTGACTGGGAAAAAAAAAATTGCACTCCATACAGCAGTCAAGGGATTTCTCACAAAAATCTGCAAAGAACTCATACAACTCAACAAAAACAAAGCAAAAAATCCAGTCAAAAAATGGGCAGAACTTAAAAAACACATCTCCAAAGAAGAAATTAAAATAGCCAACAGGCATATGAAAAAGTGTTCAACATCCATCATAATCAGGGAAATGCAAATAAAAACCACAATGAGATACTACCTTACACCACGAAAATAGCACATATTAAAAAAAACAAACAGGAAACAATAAATGTTGGTGAGGATGTGGAGGAAAAGGAACTCTTCTACACTGCTGATGGGAATGCAAACTGGTCCAACCACTATGGAAAGCTGTATGGCGATTCCTCAAGCTGCTAAAAATGGAGCATCCATATGACTCAGTAATACCACATCTGGGCATTTACCCAAAGGACACAAAAACATTAATCCAAAAAGATACATGCACCCGTATGTTTATTGCCACACTGTTTACAATAGATAAGATATGGAAACAACCCAGATGCCCAAAAATAGATGATTGGATCAAGAAGATATGGTACATATACACAGTGGAATACTATTCAGCATTCAAAAAAGATAAACACATGCAATTCCCAAGAACATGGATGGAGCTTGAAGGGATCATGCTCAGTGAAATAAAGAAAAATATCAAATGGTTTCACTTATAACAGGAGTATAGGGGAACCAAATAACAGAGAGACATTCAGCAAGGGCGGGGGAGAATAAGGATTCGAAATGGAGAAAAGAACACAAGGGATTATGGTGATGGTTCACAAGTGAATTGGTGATGGGTAACCTATGGGGAATACACAATAATGTAAAAAGATAGAAAAAATATATTTAAAAAAATAAAGGGAATTTAAAGTAAAATATTTAGTAAACTATTTAAAGTCTTTAGATAATCTATTCTAGTGAGGATTTTTAAAATTATGTTTTTATAAATGAAGATACAATACTTCAAATATGTGTTTAGTTCATGGGATTTTTTGAAATTTCAGTTTTACTGAAATATAAGTGATACATAAAATTGATATTTAAGGTTTATATTGTGGAGATTTAATATACATGTATATTGTGAAGGGGGCCTTACCATCTACTAAATTAGTACATCCATCACCTCACATATTTTGGTTTATTTTTTTTTTTGACAGGACATTTAGGTCCTACTCTCTTAGCAAAGTTCATGTACATTTTTATTATGATGAGATATTGATTTATTTCTTTTCCTTTTAGATTATGGACGATTAAAATGGCATTGTAAAGAGAGGATTCAAAAATAACTGTAAGTCTGAATTATTTGAAAGATGTATCATTTAATTATTGTACTAGAATATATCATACCATTGTTGGTCATTTTTTTCCATTCTAATTTTGTATGCTCATGGTGCTGAGACTTAACCCCGTTGGGCCATCAGGAAGGCCCTTCAATAGTATCTGATCCCCATTAGAGTATAAGCTGCTTTGCTGCAATGTTATGGTCACATTCTTCATAGAACACATTTCATGAAAAAAAAATCATGTCATGAAACCATGTGTTTTAGTAGGAAGAAATTAGTTAGAGATGGACTTGTTATTTTGATGAACCTTCCATCAGGGTTTAAAATCTTCAGGTCCTCCTTAGATTTTGATTGGGCATTGAAGACAACAAAAATAAATTAAACCATGGCCTTAAACAAATGAACAGAATTAAAGAAAAATAGGGTAAAAATATTTGCAAATAAATGAATAACATCATGTAATGAAAATATCATTAGCAATTTTGTTTAGAACGACATAATCAGAAAGGTATATATATATATACACACACACACACACATATATATGGTGTATATATATATGTATATAGGTATATATATATATGCTATGTAAAATATTATGTCACATATTCATCATTATTCATACATATTACATACATATATACACATAGTGTTGTGTTACTTAACAATAGGGCAATGTTCTGAGAAATGCATCGTTTGGTGATTTCATCTTGTGAACGTCATTGTGTGTACTTACATAAACCCAGGTGGTGTAGCCTGTTAACCCACCGCAGATATCTAGTGACCATCACTGTTGAGCAGAATATCATTATGTAGAATGGAATGCTATACACTAAAAATTGACATTATAGTGGTTATAGCTATTGTGTATTTATATATTCCATACATTATATTAATATACCTATCATACCTACCATGCATCTGACTTTTGTCCCCATAAATTTCACACAGAAGGAATATTTTTATTATTTTATTAGTTTTTTATTTTTAATTTTCTATTTTTCATAAATGGAATATCATTATTGTTTTCTCAGTTTACTTTAGACTTCTAAACTAGTAAGTCTATGGAAGTCTTTGTGTGAGGGTAGGTTTTATGTGTGTGTGCACACAAACATATACGTATATGTGGAATGGGAGTTAACAGTATGAATGAGACAGAGATGTCCCAGCTGAAATTTGGAGAGGAAATTGACAAGACCGATTCAACCAAATTAATTAATATTTATTGAGCACTTACTATGTGCTAGATAATCTAAGGATGAATATCCCAGTAGTGAATATGAGTCTAAACAAGCGTGATTCCTACATTCTAGTGGTAGTGATGGGAGCAGAGGAAGGGCAGACATTAACCAACAGCCAAACAACAAATCATTTTTTAACACATTGTTTGCGGGTAGTTTTTATCGTGCGCTAACAGGTGGCGTGGGCCATTTTTACTAATTTTTAAGTATAAAAAAGTATAAAAATAAACATTTATACGTTACCCACATTCTACCGCTAGTCTATAAAAAATGTATTAATACGTGTCGTGAGCTCTACTACCAGTCACCGTAAAATGTATAAATACGTCTCCTGCATGCAATGTGTTAAAATAGTGTCAAATAATGTGAAAAAAAGTAAAGTTGATTAGAGGCTAGGAGAAGGGTCTTTTATTTGTTAGGTTGGGAAGGCTTTTCTGAAATGGTGTCACCAGAAGACCTAGAGTAGAGGAGAAGCTGTCATGCTGTTATCTGGGAAAGAGCATCCGAGGCTGAGGGACAGTCAGAGTCAGTCACCCACAAAGAAGGCGTGTATGTAGCCTGTTAGATCTGCACCAAAGCGGCCGTGGTAGTGGGCCAAGCCCATGAAAACTGTTGTGGGTCGTGTTAAGAATATTGAGATTTTTTATTTTAAGTCAAATGGGAAGTTGTCCATTGGAAGCTTCTGATCAGAAATGTTAATTGATTTACATTTTAAGAATATGCTTTGAGGGCCTCCCTGGTGGTGTAGCAGTTAAGTGCTGCGTTGTGGAGCTGTTGGCAGCGGCAACGTGAGTTCGATGCTCCGCCGGGGGGATTTGCACATGGCGCCACAGCATGTGCAGTAGACCTCTCCTGCCTGCCTGCTGCTCCCCTCAGCAGTGTACTTAAGTCGATCTGCCTGTTCTGCTCCCCACTCTGTCTGTGGTGAGCCTTCTTGCCGCCCCACGCCTCTGGCCTGTACCCCAGCTTGTATGCATAAAATAAATAAAGCTTTAAAAAAAAGAAAAAGAAAAAGAAAAAAAAAAGAATATGCTTTGATGTGTAAAAAGCAGCCTGCGAGAAAAGTGGGAGTTTTTTTAAAAATATATATTTATTTATTTATACAAGAGCTGGGGTGTAGGCCACAGGTGCGGGGATGGGGGGTTTGGTGGTGAGAGGATTCACCAGAGACAGAACCGGCAGATCTACTGAAATACACTGCTGAGGGGTGCAGCGGACGAGGCAGGAGAGGGCTGCTGGGCCATGTGGGTCAGCTCCCTGGCAGGGGATTGAACTTGTGCTGCAGTGGCTTCCCATAGCTTCACAGTGCTGAGACTTAACCCTTGTGCCACCAGGGAGGCCCAAAAGTGGGAGATTTATCAAAGACATTCTAGTACTTGGGAAGAGTGGACTTACATACACATGCTGGTTTGAAGCATATTGTTTGATATGTAATTTATTTAATCCTCTCAATTAAATAGAATAATAGTTATAGAATCTTTAAAACATTATTGGCATATAGTTAATTCTATGTAAATACTAAAATCTTTGAAACAATATTGGCATATAGTGAATTCTATGTAAATACTATTATCTCCTTGGTCATCATCATTATGGTTAGCATCATCTAGAAGCATAATAGATGCCAATAGAAAAAGTTGTGGTTCCCTCAAATATTTTTAAATATATGATCTTTTTCTACTTGTTAAAATCAAACATTAATTAAGGATTTGGGGGTATGCTATACTACATAGTTATTTAAGAGTATATATAATATCTATTGTTTTAGTCTAAAGTTGCTAGATAGGTTGTAATTAAAACCTAATTTTATAAACTAACAGCTAAAATATACCTATGTGCATTATATCTATTTACATTTTTAAAATCATATCATAAGTAAACTTTCCCTTCTCACTTACATTAAAATTTTGTTCCAAATAGCTAATGTTCAATTTAAGTTGACTTTTCTGAGTACCAGTTAATACTTAAAATGTTGAATTCATTTTTTTAAGACAATTTTTTTTTTAAAGATTTATTTATACATACAAGCTGGGGTACAGGCCAGAGGCGTGGGATGGCGAGAGGGTTCACCAGACACAGAGCGGGGAGCAGAACAGGCAGATCAGAAATACACTGCTGAGGGGAGCAGCGGGCGAGGCAAGAGAGGTCTGCCGCGCCATGTGGGATTCTCCCTGGCCGGGTGTCGAACTCGCATCGCGTGCTGCCGACAGCGCCACAACACAGCGCTCAACCGCTGCGCCACCAGGGAGGCCCTAAAACAATTTTTTTAAGACATTTTTTTTAAAACAAATGGAAAACCCTGCACTGGAGATTTTTGTTATGTTAATTGATTTACATTTTGTAAATGTCTTCTGTGTACCATTCTATTATGTTATTTTTTTCAGCCTTAATTGTTCTGAGTGGCATACTCCTTTACACAACCATGAATAACAAGAACTATATTCTTTGAAATCTGTGGCTTACTCCATGGAAGGGAGCATATTATTGAAAATAGTTCTGTAAACTCTCTTTCAATTTACTGCTGCTTTAGTTTCAGGAGGACTGCTTTTAATAAAAGGTTTGTAGGGACACAAATCATTTTCATGCAGTTATTTTTTGGTTTTGTATAGTTTTTTTTTGTTTGGAGTGTGGCTGGGATCATTATTTAAGCCTGACAGAGTGACAGAAAGTATCAATTTTAATTTTAGTTTCAACTATTGATATTTTAAAACATATAACTTTATAAAACAAAACAATAGATCAGTATGTCAAATTGGCAGATATAAGCACAGATAGAAAGTCTATGATCTAGGTCTAGCAACCCAATTTATATACCTTAGAACCTTAGATATATTCACTTATGTTCTGTGTAAATATGCAGTATAATTTCAACATATTACACATTTATTATTTTAAATTAGAAGGAAAAAAGTAGAAAAGATACTTAAAATCACAAGAGGTTTTGGCATTGATCTGAAATGTAAATGAATACCATGCATATTTGTTTTTCAGTAAAAATTTCCAGTTCAGCAATAAATGAACTTGTTTAACTGAGGCCAAATCTGAAATAGTCTAAACTGCTGAAATTCAAGCTGGGTGTTGGCTAAATAACATATAATTAGTTAATAAAAGTCGACATTGCTCATTCTGAATTTTAGATGTCAAGCAAATGTTGAAGAAGTTAATTTAACATGTCAAACACCTTCAAAATAGAAGTATTAATATTTATATAATATTCTGTCATAAATACATCTTTATGGAACAATCTTGAAATGAAATGGCTGCTCTTTCAAACGCTGGTATGACGATTTCCGAACAGAATTGAAATCTCAAACATAAAACCCTAAGTTCAGGCCTGCCAGTGGCCTGCCGTTACAGTGTCCTGAAATAAGTCACCATAGAGAGCTGTTTGTTTGGCCTTTTGTCCTGCCACTGAGTGTACAAAGCTCAGCTAATGTCTACAAGCTGTTAGAGTGTGGAAGCCGGGCCAGGGTTCTGCTTTCCTTGCAAGAGTCCAGCCCTGCACCACATAGACATGGCTCTGTCAGTGGTGGCCTGCATGTACAGTGGTGGTCCCCCAATTCCTGCAGACTTCTGATGTGGTAGTGGTCATAACACTGTCGCATCCTAGGCTGACCGCAGCCTCATATAGTTTGTGTTTACTGTGCTGTATGTATTATCATTGTCCCCCGTGCTTGATTATTCTCTTGTTTTGGTCACCCTGGCCCAAAATCCATTGCTCACATGGTATTTGCACAAGGATGAAGGCATTTAATGATGCATTTTTCAGGACATATCCATGTGATTTTGTTAAATAACTCATGACTGCACAAGTTGCCATTGTTTAATCTCCAGATCTAGAAGCAAGAATAGTCATGGGTACTCACTGTGGAGGCAGGGTGGGAGGGCAAAGTTAGAGGTGAGACAGGGATGCAAACAGAAGGCTGCAAACACCCAAGGTAGCCCTGCCTCTGTGCCAGGGAGCATCAGTTCTAAGCACTCGTTTTACGCTTTGTGTAAATCCAGTGTTAAATTACACTGGTCAACAATTGAGATCGTTACTGACTTAAAAAGACCCTAATCTGTACTATCTTGGTGTGCTGAACATGAATATAACTCTGAAAAATTTTTTATTAGCTCTCATTTTGAAGATATTTCATATAATTCATTTTATATGTTTCACCATGTGAGTTTATCCAGTAGGACTGCAACAATATCCTAAATCAGCCTAGAATGATGTAATATTGCATCACATTGCATAATACCATCTTGCACACATCATCCAGAGTTGATTGCATCATTTTCTGATGCAATGTAATGCTACTGCCAGGCGGCTGCTGACATAAGCTGACGTCAGCAGTGCACTGTATAAAGCCCAGTTGGAAAGGTTGAACATTGAAAATATTTCAGACTTTGTCTGCATTGAGACCAGTTCCACATGGTGAGGGACTTCCTATTACAGAACCTCCAGCAGAATATTCTCTTGATTCATCTGATGAGGACAAGGGTGAGCTGACCTGTTCTCCTGTTCCGTCAGCATGCAGTGACGTAGATATTCACTGTGGTGCATCATCAACCCCACACAGACTAACACAGGAAGAACTAAATGACCTGGTTCGTGATTTGGGCTTATCCAAGAACAAGGCAGAATTGCTAGGCTCAAGACTCCAACAATGAAATCTTCTAGTAGAAGATGTCACAATTACTTTCTATCAAAAGTGCCACCAGCAGTTGGAGCCTTTCTTCAGAAAGGAAAGTACTCTGGTTCTCTGTTCTGATCTTGAGGGTCTCCACAAGAATGGAGACTATTTCTAGACTGTTCGAAACTGAGACTTAAGGCTGTGCTTTTGCATAATGGAAACCATCTTCCATCATTTCCAGTGGTGCATGCTATCCACATGAAAGAGACATACGGTAACTTAAAGCAGCTACTGAATTCCATTGAGTATAACAATCTGTGGTGATTTGAAGCTAGTTGCCCTTTTAATGGGACTGCAGCAGGGATTTAAAAAATACATGTGTTTCTTATGTAAGTGGGATAGTCTAGCAAGTGAATTGCAGCACTTCCTGAAGGAATGGACTTGCAGACAAAATGTAGCAGTTGGAGAGAAGAATATCCAGCACCCAGCTCTGGTCGAGGCTCCCAAAATCCTGCTACCACCCCTTCACATCAAACTAGTTTTGATGAAGAATTTCGTGAAAGCCATTCACCGTACCTTGCCAGCTTTCCGATACCTGCATGAAAATTTTCCTTGACTCAGCGAAGCAAAGATTAAAGAGGGAGTTTTTGTGGGACCTCAGATTCGAGAGCACTTCAAAGATGCGCACTTCAACAACTTGCTGCAGGGTGATGCGAAACAAGCATGGAATGCTTTTCGCCTAGTGTCTACAAACTTTCTTGGGAATGTTAGGGCAGAAAACTACAAAGAACTAGTAGAAGACATGCTGATGCAGTATCAGAAACTTGGCTGTAATATGTCTCTGAAGATCCACTTTCTTCATTCCCATCTGGATTTCTTCACTGAAAACTATGGTATGGTTAGTGATGAACATGGCGAAACATTTTCAACAAAATACCGCATCGATGGAACAAAGATACCAGGGAAAATGGTCCACTATAATGCTGGCTGACTACTGCTGGGCACTCCCCAGAAATGCTCCTGAATAGCTGTACAAGAGACAAGCGAAGAAATCTAAGAAGTAGTCTATAACTTGATTATTTCACGGGTGGTAACCTTAGGCCTATTACTACTGGCATGCATTTTGTGATGTAAACATCAATTTATTGCAGATTACAAAAAAACTAGGGCCAAAATTAGAATTTGACTGTCATATTCATATTAAGCACATACAAATTGATAAAAAAAATGACTAATTTTATTTCAGTAACATGACTTTTGTAAAAATTTCTTGACCTGTGTTATAAGTATTGTTTTTTACCCCATAGTCCTAAATGCAAACCAATTATAGCATTCTGGATAACCACTGAAACCAAATTTTAAAAATCATGCCTTTGTTAGACTAAGCAAGAGCCCCTCCGAGGTACTCAAGTTGACCCCTTCCTTAGCCGTTTATAAGGATACACTGAAATAGTTTTGGTTTTCCCTATGTGTGGTTACTTATAATCCAATAACCTCATCTGGATAGAACATCACTCTGTGAGGAAGCAATAGAGCTGTGCTTTCTGGAGCAAGGTCCATGGGTCTTGACTTTCTAAGAACTCTCTACTACCAATCAGAAACAATGAGTATAGATATTGTCTCCATTTAGAAAATTCCCTAAAAATTTGAGAGTTATCTTGTTTTTTTTGACTCAAGTAATAAATTATGGATGTTTTAATGGTTTTTGATTTAGCTTTCCTGGTTATTTATTATCCATGACTATTTGGAAAAAACAATAGCCCTTTTTTTTCACCCTACTTAGTCACCCTAATAGTTTCAAAATTTTAACATAGATCATTATGATCTATAGATAGATCAAATCTGATCAATAGTAAAATGTATTATATATCTATTCTCATGAAACATTAAAACTTCTATGAGGTTGCATAATTATATCCCCAAAGGAAGTTTTATTTTTTTAATAATTCACTCCTTGTCTTTAAGATAATAATAAAATATTTATGTGAACATATTTTAAACTACTGAATAGAATGTCAAGAGACCTACTTTTGTAAAATCCTATTATCCTTTTACTAAAACCCATTTCTCCTCACTGTTATTTCTTAACTTCTCTAGGGTGGGATTTTGATGTGGTGCCTTTAAAATATTTATTTTGGAAAAACTTAATAATATATGAATTAATCAAGTCCAGATGTTATGGCTCATGAAAATCTTGAATTTCTACATTTAGAAATTATATACATATGGTCTGTGATAAAGGAAAAAAAAATTGAAAAATCTTAAAAACTGTAATAATGAAATGATTTATTGACAAGTATGCTAATGCAGTACCTTATTTTTAGTAACCTCGCCTCTATTTTCGAGCTCTTGCCCCTGAAAATTATTCAAAATAGCTGATTCTTATAGCTAGGGCTAAGAGATATGCAAACGAGACTGCGTTTAATTTGGAAAGCATGGAAAACGGAATTCAAACATAGGCATCAGTAGATAAAATTGCTCTCTAATTTGTCACTAAGTCATTGATTCCTATATTAAAGCTAGCAATTCACAAAACCCTCACACACAAAGAGTCATTGTTTTCTCTGCATGTGGCAAGCTGGCAGTTGCTTTATAAAATGTATTATTAAATTGCCATTACTGCCATCTAGTGGTAAGAGATAATCCATGTCACTATGTCAAAATTGTATCTAATGTCCCCAAGTTCTAGGATAGAAGGAAAACCACTATTCGTTTGTATGGTAGCTGGTAAACTAGCAAGTGGAAAGACATAATCTTGTGAATATTGAAACATTATAGACATTTGATCATTGAATAAATTGGAAAGATTCCTCAGTGGGACAAAAGGGTGAGAGGAGATGCACATACCTGTAAGATTCATTTTGGAATGAGTTACATATAAAGTTGTTTTTCACTGAACACAGTGAGTGAGATTACTGGAACCAGGACATTTTTATTACTTGTGCACTTATTTTATGTTTATGTAGTAGAATGGAAATAAATTGTTTTTCATAGTCTCTCAGAGTCTTAAAAATGAAAAGTTTATATCTGTTCTCAAATTTTAAGGTGCATAGGAATAACCTGGGAATCTTGTTATAATGCAGATATAGATCTGGGGGTCTGGAATAGGACTTGAGATTCACATTTCTGACAATTTAGGGTTTATTATCAAGTCATACTTTGAATAGTGGCAGCCTTTGAGTTGGTTATCAAAGAAAATGAGTACACTTCACTGTTTATTTTCTTGTAATGTAGTAGAGGAGTGATTTCAGTATCATGTATGGTCAAAATTGCCAAATACATTGCCTGGCTTTGCTGTTTACTGTGCATGTAACTTGGGCACATCTGTAAGCCTCAGTTTCATCATCTGTAAAGTAAAATAGAAGTCACACCACCATCCCATGGTTCTTATGAAGAATAAATGATCTTTAAAAAAATTCATAATGAACCATGTGAAATCACCCTGTTAGTAGATTAAAAATAAATATCCACCCACTCATACAGTTAAAAATAAATCTGTAAGTTATTTAGTATAATTCCTTGCACCTGGTGGACAGTGAATGTTAGCATCACAAGAGACTCTGAGTCAATTTATGGGGACATATGAATATTAACATCCTGGAAATTTCATTCAATGAAGAGAGAATTTTGAAATTTCCATAAAGCAAGCCTGATATAAATCTATGCAAAGTATTACTTTGAAGTTTCATCAAGGGAGACAATAAATAAGAAATTTTTTGTTTCTTCTGTAAAGAAGTACATTTTGGAATGGGAAATAAAAAGAAACATCCTAATTAAAAAATATTGGAATTATTTACATATTACCTGGAACAAAGCCTAGGAAGGAAGGATAATGCATTTATTTCTTCGAGTAATTCTTACACTTGCATAAAAAAAAAATGAGAGAAAGGTGTAAACATTTCCCGTTTACCCTCACACTTGGATGGCCTCCCACACTCTCAACACCTCCCACCCCAGTTGTGCAGTTCTTACAACTGATGAACCTACACTGACACATAATTATGAATCCAAGTCTGCAGATTACATTAGTGTTGCTTTTGGTGTTGTATATTGTATAGGTTTTAATAAACGTTTGATGGCATGCATCCACCATTATAGTATCATTGCCCTAAAAATCCTCTGTCTTCCGTTTACTTACCTCTCCCTCTCCCTTAACCCCTGGCAGTCATTGGTCTTTTTTAATCTCTGGAGTTATGCCTTTTCCAGAATGCCATATAGTTGGAAGTATGCAGTATATAACCTTTTTCAGATCTGCTTCTTTCATCCAGTAATATTTATGTTTCCTTCATGTCTTTTTGTGACTCAACACCCCACTTGTTTCCATTGTTTGGATGTAGTACAGTTTATTTATATGGGTAACATCATTAAGTAGCATCAAATTCATATCATGCAGCAGCACAAAACATAGAGAAGCAAAGACTCTTAATAAATTTAATAATTATAGCCTGTTGTGAGGAACATAGGCCATGGAAATATCTATTGTTTTCTAAATTATTAGAACAAATCATATTTTATCTAAGTTAAATGCTGCCATGTCTTTTTTATGTCTTTTTTATGCTATCAATAACATGATAAAAGTACATGAGTTGTATGCTGAATTATAAAAATATGTGATGAAATATTCACAGTTATACAATTTTGCCAAAAAAGAATAAGTAGATTGTAGCATTGTGATTGTATGAAACAATGACTTTTATCCATTTAGATGAAAAACGGTTCTATTTCTTTTGAATTAAGTTAGTAGCTTTGCATATTTGAGTAGCTATTTCTAAGTTTTGTCCCTCAGCTTTTAAATTTTGTCTGAAGTGCACTTAATTTTGCTCTGATTAAGTATTGATGGTGAGCTGCAAAGAAGCATGTAAAAATGGCAAAAATCTCAAATTTTAATTTATGGATTAGTGTCAAGGTGAGATTTTGATATTAACTTAAGTTGATACTAATGGATATTCATTCATACTATCAGTTGAGAAATAATACTTCCATTGTCTTTCTGAAAACCCTTTCTCTAAAATTTGAGAATTTGAAATCTTTTAACTGCTCTCTCTCTTTCTCTCTCTACACACACACGCACACACACACACATCACAAGTTGTAAACCAGTTTAATGATCAAAGTAATTTTTATTGCTATGTAATTTAAGGACTGATATTCTAAGTTGCAAGCACAGTGGCAGGAAGAATGTAAGCTAGTATAATCTCTTCAGCATGGACGACATATACAGCTAAGGAACAAAATTATTAGAATATATTTATTGGATGATGGAATTCAAGGTCATGTTCTATAAAGGGATTAAGGGATGATTGAATGCTGGTCCCTAAAGATGTAGTATTAATGTTCTCTTGAAGCAAAAAATTAAAAGGAAAAAAAAAGAAGAAACGACATTCTGACATCCTGAAAACAGGAACTTAGATATTTCTTTACCTAAATTCATAACATAACTGCAACAATGAAGAAGTGGAAATAACCCAAACATGTATCAGAGGATAAGTGAAAAAACAAAATGTGGGATATGCATACACTAAAATAATATTCAGTCTTAGAAATAATGAACTTTTGTATTTCATTCATATAGCATGTATGGTTCTTGAAGACATTAGGTGCACTGAAATAAGCCAGACACAAGAATAGATATTGTATAATTTTAATTCAATGAGGTACATGGAATAGTTAAACACCAAAAGAGAGAAAGCAGAGCCAGGGGGCAGGAAAATGAGGAGCTATAGTTTATTTGGTATAGAGTTCTAATTTGGGATGATAAAGTTCTAAATATCTATCATGGTGATAAAATGCCACTAAACCATATAAATGAGTAAAATTATGAGTTCTGTGATGTGATATATATTTTAGTAAAATTAAAAAACAAAACTGTAAAAAAGGTTAACAGATTCCCAGTCATCATACAACAAAAAAGTGACTTTTAGCAACCATATAATTAATCAAACAAAAATAATCCATCTATTCTTATACTTGTTCATCTAGATTTGAATGCAAATTTATGTTTTTCAAATATTAAAAAACTTTAAAAAATCTATATGATGAAATTGCTATTAGCCTTATTTACAGAGTTCAACCCTCTTCAGTCTGATTTGATTAAGAATAAATGTGAATACAATCATACACACAACAAAAAGGAAAAGTCAGAAAAGAAAGCATTTAAATGCCTTCCCCTCCAGCAATGTTACTTAGCACTCAGTGTCCTAGTTTTCTATTTGTAAATTGGTCATTGTGGGAATTACAGGAGAATTAAAGGCACACAGTAAGTGCTCCTTGATGGTTATTATTGTCTCTTTTCTTCTATTGTGATTGTTGGTGCTTGAGCATTTCAAGAAATTTGATATAAATAATAAGATGTTCACTAAATACTGTACTATAAATGTGTTGCATATGAGGGTTACAAAAATGAGCTACAGGGACAAATGCAAATATGTTAAAAGAGATAAGCACCAGTGTAAATGCTACAGAGTCAGTCCTTCCCTTTAGCCCCTCTTGTAACAGATTTCTAAGTTTCTTTGGCTTCTATCATTTAATCTCCCACAAATTTTGAAAGAGCCAATAAGTTTCAAGCAAGGAATGTTTGCTGTGGATCGCACAAGAGAAGGGGCAGCAAATCCCCTGAGCCACACTCTGAGCCTCAGAGCAGCAGGGGTCCTAGTTTTATATTTATTAGATGATGGTTTTATGGTTTTTATGGGGTAGTGGGGAGCAGCTTCATAGCATGTTTTAGGCTGGGCTAACAGGAGCCTGGGCTGACAGGTTATGTGGGTCTAATATGTCACTGGTTCGGTAGCACCTTAGGTCTCCGCTCTAGGGTGTGTTAGCAGGCTAGTGAGTCTTCAGTCACTACTAGGTCAGCCTTCTGCTGTCTGCATCTACAGCACCATGGGTCATGGAACTGGGTGCCCAGCCATTGCCTGAATACAGGACGCCTCTGCAGGGCCCAGCATCTGTTTCTCACTGGTGACTGGCTGGCCAGGGCTTTGGGAATTCCTATTAGCCTGGGGGCTCGATAACAGGAAGGTTAAGTAAGTCCAAGGAATTCTGAAACACTGTCTGAGAAACAGAGCTAGTAATATCATCAGCCATTCTATGGAGTCATTTTCAGCTTACTAAGTATGCACTTTCCTAAGTGACTTCATTTCACCTTCACATCAACCCCTCCATAATTCTAATGACAGAAAGTTCATTTTGCAATTTCAAAACGAAAGCAAATATTGTGACTGGCAGTGTCACAAAGTGAATGACACAGCGAAGGCTGAGCATCAGGTCTTTTGACTCCACATTCATCCTCTTCCTTTCTGCAATGTTGCATACCATATAGTAGGTGTGGACCAACTTACCCTTTGGTCTTATATTTTCATCACATCGGATGCTTAGTCCATGAGTTTATTCAGGAAAAAAATGTTGACCAAGAGTATATTAATCCACAGTTGACAGTTACTTAAATTGGAATCCTTGGATCTAGGTGCACAATTCAATTGAAAGTTCTACTCCTCTTCATCAGTTTCAGTTTTATAATCCTACAGGACAGAGACTCACAATTCCTACAGTAAAGATAGGATAATTTTTATTTTTAAATCTTAAAGAATGTGTGCAATGAACCTGGTAGCAGGAGCTGAGCTGTAAACCAGTTATAATCATCATGGAGAGACATAAGTATGTTGAAACAATTTTGAATTTTTCCCTTAACTGTTCTTTTCTCTACATCTATATTTGTTCTTCATACAGATTTGTTTATGAGGTACCTTCATTACCTGTCTTCCTATCCCGTATTGTCTAAACTTTTAGGATTTGCTTTGTGAAGACAAATCCTTCATAAATTCTTTATGCCAATTTTCACTATCACAGCTCCTAAAATTATTCTTGTACGGTTAGTGTTCTGGACAGAAACGCCCATCATCAGCATTACTTCACATTAGAAAACAAACTGGTTTGGTTTTATGTGGAAACACTGTGTAACGGGATGGCTGTGCTAATATAATATGCTAATTAGCAGTGGTTTAATGACCACTTTTATTATATAGAAACTTATTTTATTTTGTTTTCATACATCTTTATAGAGTTAGACTTTTTGTTAATATTGATGTATTGAGGGCATGTCATTTGTTTTTTTAATTGCTATATACCATGAAAGTTTATTATTCTACCAAAGGAAATGGTAACTTTGTTCTTAAAAAGACCTATGTAAAATCCAAATGACTTAACTTACTTTTAGAGTACTCTGTTTTCTGGATAGATGATGTAAAAAACCTGCTTGTATGTAGTCGAACTTGTTTTAGGTAACAACTCCAGGGGCCAGCAAAAATTGGTTGCCTAAGAAAGATGTATAATTAGCTAGTGTGAACAAAAATTGTCCTTGAAATTTAGAGTTACATTAAAAGCAACCATATAAATCACCATTAATCTGTATAGCTGATGCCAGAAAGGAAGAAATTAAGATTCCTTTGAAAACGGATTTTGGGTAAAATCTTAAGGAATAAAACACACACGCAAAATTTAGTTCAGATTACTGATATAAAACACTGCTGGATAGTTTGCTAATTATATGGCACTGGAAAGAATAATAAGCCTTAATGAAATGTCATGCGAGAGACTTTTAGATATTATATTTGTTGTATGAATGTTAAATATCTATTGTGAAAAATAGAATTTGGAGATAAAGAAGAAATAGATAAATTATCAATAATTCCTTTTTTGAATATAAACTATGCACATTAGGGTGTATAACATTTCATACATTTTTCTATGCACATAATTCTTTTCTAGGTATGTTAATCGCTCCATATTGTATGCATTCTTTTATCATTAGCATTTTAAATATTTATATAAAATAACTCTTTGTCATCATAGTTTTTAAGAATTTTTTAAGATAAAAAGTGATGTCCTTAGTGTTTCTGGTTGGGGAGTCCTAGATGTGTTTGGGTTTTAGGGTTCCTCAGGCCTTCTTGGTGGCCATGACAGATTTCAAAGCCGTATCTCTAGCAGAGGCAAGAGCAGTGTTTATTTAGAGACATCTAGGGAGAGGCAGGCAAAGAAGAGCAAAGAGCCAGTGCGAGGAAATGTTGGGGCCTCCTGGCTTAAATAAGGTGCAGGAGACTGCTCACTCTGTCCCTTCCTGGGGTGTACTGTGAAGGTGCTCCGCGGTGTTGGTTTACCCGTCCAGCGGCAGTTTCTAAGTCACTCCCACTGTGCCGCTGGGGTGTAGTTTTCTCAGCCCTGGTAGCAGATTGGTCAGGCTCTGCCTACTGCTTCTTGCTGTTCTCTGCCTTATTGGCCTGCCTGTACATTGGGGTAGGGGAATGGGTGTTTCCTGGCTCTCCCCAGGGTTCACTGGCTCTGGCAAGTGTCTCCTGGAGCCCTGGGTATAGTTGGTCATTTGATTTTTCTCTTAGGCATTGGCCTCTCTGCCCTGTCTCACATGTAACATTTAAGATCCTATCTCCTCCCTGTTGATTTCTACAAAATAACTGTTTGGAAATGATAGGGAGCAACATTCCAGCATAGTCTCATTTTCCTGTAACTCCACACAAACTCCTTTTGTGTAGTCCAAGTGCTTGAGAATATAACCTTTAAGAGTAACTGCATTTAAGCCGTGGGGACTCCAGCACACTCTAGAGACAGTATGGACAGGTAAGATTGGGCATGCTGGGGAGTGGAGACCAAATCAAGTTTATAGAATGTAGAAGTTTACAAGAATAGGCCTAGTTGAGATGCAGGTGAATGGGGGCTAGGAAATTTGTTATAGAGAAAATGAGTGTTGAAGGGTATTCAAAATTGGAGAGGCATAAATTGTCGGAAGGAGCAGCACATCCATTTATTAGCAAATAACTAAGGACTGTAGATGGATGTATTATAATAAATTTTAAAAGTCCTTGACATACATTCATTCTTCTAATATTCATTAAGGATAGGACAGTTTTATATACTATCCTTAGTGTCAAACAGCTTGTAAGTACTATAAGAATCCATATAGTGGAAATGTTAGTTCTGATTTTGGTGATCTAGAAATTTATGATGATAACAGTAGCTGGTATTGACAAGTATTTCAAAGAGTGTTTCACATTTTTTCCTCACAACACTATGAGATAAGTTGTTATTATCAGGATAACAGAGTATATGGTGGTTACAGTTTAGGAGCCAGAATGTCTGGGATTGAATTCCAACCCTTACTATTGTGGCTTTTTTTGCAATTTATTTAACTGTGCTTCATTTTCTCATCAATAGGGGAGTTGTTGTAAAGGCTAAATGTATTAATATACATAAAGTACTTAAGTCTGACACTGTAAATGTTATTTATTGTTAATAGTTTGGTGGGTTTTTTTTTTTTTTTTTGGGGTGTGTGTGTGTGTGTGTGTGTGTGTGTGTGTGTGTGTGTGTGTTTTGAAGAAATTACTGTTTGGACAATTTAGATGTTATATCCAAGTTATGCATCCAGACATGGTGGAACTAGAAGTCAGTCCAATTCTGTTATCCTCTGAATCTGAGTTTCTAATTTAATCACTTTGATATTTCAAGCTTTAAGCATGGAAAGAATGAGTACAAGATAAGGATTTTGATCATGGATGACTAGAATCATTTGTGAAATAAAGGAGAGACTATGAAAGGGTTTTTTTTGTTGTTGTTGCTGCTGTTGTTTTTGGAAAGAGTAAAGGTCTTGAATTGCAACTGGTATGCTGAGGCAATCAGAGTGAAATGTGGAACTGTTAGCTAGAAATTCTGGACTAGAAGTCAGGGGAGTAGAGCAGTGGAGATTAGGAAAATAAATCTGTGTAGTGTTAAAGTGAATGCTGTGAAAGTAGATAAGATTGGCAGGGAGATAATATTTAAGAAGAAAAAAAAGTAAAGGCCAATGTCAGAAGTCATTGCCTTCTTAGCCATGGGGGAGAGAAGCTGCAGAGTCAGAGTTGACAGAGTCCAACTGGAGCCGGATGGTCTGTTAGCATGGAAGAGAAAGTGCGAAAGTTTCAATAAGTAGAGTGAAAACCTCCAGCTAAGAGGGTGGAGAGGAATAGGATTTTGAGTCTGTTGATGCAGAAATTGCTCACGAAGTACAGTTCTCAGGGGATTTGAAGAGTCTGAGATACCTTTATTTGGGGATGGGGAGTGAGAGGTAGGATGATGTGGGCTTGGGGAGAGTACTGTTTCATACTGCACGAAGATTTACTGAGGTTCTACTTCATGTTGGCCCATCCCAGGTCTGGAATGATTTTTCTATGATGTCAGGGCCATCTGGAATTGTGGTGTGAGGGTCAATTTCCGCAGTCTTTTAGATGGAAAACTGCTGTCTTGTACTTACCCACATTCCCTCTCTTTCTGACTATACTTTTTTGGAAATGCTAGAGATCTGGAAGCAAAGGAACACAGAGTTTTATAACTCACACAGAATACTAGCCTCATGTGACTGTTCACATTTAAGTTGATTAAAATTAAGTAAAATGTAAAATGCAGTTTTTCAGTTGTACTCTGCACATAAAATATTCAATAGCCACATGGGGCTTTTTATTATCGGACTGGGTGTTGGAGAATTGTTGAATATGTTTGTCATCACACAGAACTCTATTGGACAGTATCGCTTTAGATAGCATATGTCTTAAGATTTCTGTGATTTAAACAATCTGGCAATCATAGGCTAGTTTTTATACTTTGGAGATTTTCAAACCAAATAAATAGAAATAATAAACAATAATCAGCAACAACAAAATATTTTCCTTTACATCCTGTTTGACTAAGGATTCTTATCATCGATAATCGAAAATTATCTTTATCTCACCTACTTCATACATAAAATTTTACCTTAATAAAAACCTTTTTTAAATCATGGCCATGAAATGATCTATAACTTGATCAGCCCATCAGTCTAACAATAACTTGATCTATCAGTGTGATCTAGATAATATTCCAAAAATTAATTTCTAAAAAAGAAATGACTAAAGAACATGATAATTTTTCTTTATGAATTATTAACTGAACAATTCCAAATTTGTATTATATAATGGCTATTTTTGTTCTATTTGAAAATGAAAGAAAAAATATCGCAAGTTGATGTTATCTGGATTTCTGTAAGATAAATTTGATTTTTTCCTACGTAATAAATACAACGTACATTCAAGAGGAATAAATTCAGCTGTCAATATGACACTTTAAAATGATTTTGATTAATACTATAAGAGATAGCTCATTGTATATTGCTTGCATTTAGTAACATATTGAAGTTATGCCTACTGTGGCTAATTAGTGCTTAGTTTCACAAATATGCAAAATAGTAGCAAAGTCTAATTCCTTGTGATATCCGTATTTTTTCTAGTAAATTTTTTCTGCTTAACATGAAGGCTAACCAGGGTTTCTACATGCATCTTTCAGAATCTGCAAAATCCATAATAGTAAGCTAATTTTTACTTAGACATGGATATAATTTTTAATTTGCAAAATATCAGAGGAAAGAGAAGTACTTCTGTGTATGTGTATACAACTTTTTTTTTTGGCTTTTCTTAGTTAAAAATTTCCCAGTATACCATAACTTCACTTTTATTTTTTGTTTCTGTTTATCAAAGACACCTGGCCATTTATCATTTCCAGAAATTCTGACTTTCAGTCACATGTGGAAAGAGCTAGGAAATCGAGTTTTCTTTAATTATTTATTTTGAGATAAAATATATGGCAGGTTCAATTTGGGCAACACTGTATAGTAAGTGGAATGAAATTGTACTTCCTAGAAGTTAATAGTAATTTTAAAATGACAATTTGCTTATTGGTCTCTTGTTAAAAAAAATTACTAGAGAAAATTAAAACAAATGTTTTAATAAAATTAATTCTACTTTCAGCTAAAGAGTAGGAATAAATAAATGTGTGTTTTGTTTGTAAGTCTTAACTAAGGAGTGATAGTAAACAAAATAGGTTAGTTCATGGTTGCAGTATGGATTTTCTGTAATGAAGGAGAATAAGATACAGTTTGGGGGAAAACATCTAATACTGGAGCATAGAATGACGCTAGAAAGCTGTTGAATTTTTTTTTTATCTCAAGAAACTATCTAATTTTACTCATTCCTTTACTTCTGTGCTATCTTTTCACCTTTTCCCCATATAAAATGCTTAAAAAAGATATGTCATTATTGACATGCATTTCTTAAAGACATCATTGGAAGGTACTCCATACATCCAATGAGTTCAGGTTGCATGCAGAAGCTGAGGATGGTTGGATGTCGAAGCCTGAAATTCTAATCAGATTTTAATTCTCCACGATTACAAATGGATGATCTATTTAGATCATTTGTAATTTTATATTATAATTTGAAGTTTAAAGTGAATTTCTCTATTGTATTGTAAGCTCCTGGGCTCTCGGAATCATTTAAACTCTGTCAACATCTTAAGACTTTGAGTCAATTTGCTTAAATATTTTCATGAGAACATGGAGCCTGTAACTGCACATTTGATATTTCCCTTATATTTTGTATCTTCCCTCAGACATTGCATGATTAATTCAACAATCTGCTATCACCCAGTTTTTGAACATTTTATGGTGCCTTCACTAATGTTTTATCTTTGTGACATTATTATCAATCAAATTTAGTTCTAGGTGCTTAACTTTGAAAACATAAATTTAGAATCATGTAGGATATATTTAAAGACACTGTTGAATTTTCTTTGTAAGAGAAAACACCTCTGGCAACATTTATTTATTCATGCATTCATTCAATTTTTTTGTTTGCTTGTTTGTTTATTGAGATAACTCATTAACCAGATTGTATATGTATGACTCAGAGACATAAGATAACCCCTTTAGAAATATGTTACCACACCATACTCATCAATAAGTCATCTTTAGTCCTGACCATAGTCCATTTTGCCCTGTCCTACGTTTGTTTCCCAGCCTGCCCTTCCCAATTTATAGTTACTAACTCTAAATTTTATGGTCAGGTTTCTAGGATTTGTTATTGATTTGTTTTTTCCTGAGTCTTGAGATCAAGTCTGGCTTGACCACATGAAAGTATTAAAATGGACTGTAAATTTTATTTATTTATTTATTAAAGAGTAGCTGTCTTTTTTTTTTTATTTTAAAGATTTATCCACTTATGCATACAAGCTGGGGTATAGGCCAGAGGCATGGGGCGGTGAGAGGGTTCACCAGAGACAGAGTGGGGAGCAGCACAGGCAGATCGATGGAAATACACTGCTGAGGGGAGCAGCGGGTGAGGCAGGAGAGGTCTTCTGCGCCATGTGGGAATCTCCCTGGCCGGGTGTTGAATTCGCATCGCCGCTGCTGACAGCTCCACAGCACAGAGCTTAACTGCTGTGCCACCAGGGAGGCCCTGGACTATAAATTTTAATGCAGAAAATTATCTACAAAAAATATGGATTTTCCTAAGATTTTTTTTCCCAAGACGAAAGCATGTAGACTTAAAATAGTATGTAAAAATGACAATGATTAAAAGAATAAACAGGCAGAAAAATTTGGTTTATATTAGACTTTGGTTCCTACCAAATCCAACTTGCTTGAAAAATCTGTTCACAAAATCTTATGTTAGACCCTATTTGTATAGTTTCCTTACCATTATACTAAATAATGTATGTTGAAAGTCTTTTTTAAAAAATGAATACTGGTTTTGAAATATTCATGTGTATACAGACTTTTTGATTGAAGGAAAAGTGTTTAATGAAATCAAACCTTCCAGACTTTAAATTGCAATCCAATTCACATGAATACGAATGAGCTTAAAAATAATATTGCATATGTATAAAAAGTCAAATAAGGGAAATATAAATCAGCAGTTATATTTGTATCTCTTTAATTTGAAGCCATGATAAAAGAATTGCTCTGCTGCAGCTCATTAACACACTACTAAAAAAATGTATTTTTTCTCATTTTATGTGACATTTTATTTTGCCTGATTATGTATGCTCATAAAATAGAACTCTGTGACTTATACAAATGTGAAAACGAGCTATTTCTGAGAAACATTATGGGCACTAAGAAATTGGCTTAGGTAAACTACTTTAGAATTACTAGGGGTTTATATGGAGATCAAATTTATCACTGTAAATTCATAACATTTAATTTCATAGCTTTGCTATTGTTCTGTTTGTGTATATTAATACATCTCTGTCACTTTCTTCAGTTTTCTGATTATCTTCTCTTGATTTCTATAAGATTTAGATAAATTGAATGTTATTAGTGGTCATGATCTCATTAGAATATCTTATAAACCCATAAAACATTGCAATGCTAGAATAAATTTATTTCATATATGATTAAGACTAAAAAACAAGTTTCTTTCAATCAAAAATCTTCTTTGATTCATATTTTGTTATACAGAATTGACTGATATTTTATATTTATAAATATTAATTATAAATGTAAAATTTAGAGCTGGTAACTACATTATGACATTTAAATATCTACATAATATTAAAGACCTACTCACATATTGCAACATAAATTAGCATAGCTTCTGTTGACAAGTATATGCCAACATAAATAAAAATAAACAATTTAAACTTATAAGTGCATAAAGAGCAGCTGAAAGTGCTAGACTTAGGAAGAAATTGTTAAATTCATGAATAAATAGACAGTATGGAACTTTTATGCTAACAATAAGGAACTGGGTACAGATGTGTAATTGGGTCTTGTAAGTGAATGTTCTTTTAATTTCATTTACATGTGACATTATGGGGGAAATTCTGAGATTTTAATCAGTCTTCAAGAGAGATAAAAGGCATTTAAAAGCAGATTTAAATAAATATTCCATATTTATCATTTTTGAGAACTTCATAGCAAGCTGCATAGATTTTGTAAGAATACTTATTACTAAAACTTGCCCAGTAGCAGTAGATTGACATTAACAGAAAAAAAATAAATGTGATCCATTTCCCAAGACATTGAAATATGTTTAACATGGTAAAACATGGAGAATAATTTTGAAAATTTAAAGTGATATAGAAATGTAAGTTAATCTTCTCTTAGTCATCACTATCATGACTGTTATTGAAAAAAGGCAGTTTTGTACACCAGAATTATTTACTTTCATTTTGATTAAAAGCTGTTTCCTGACATTATGAATTGACTTTTGTATATACTTTTCTGAGATGTTATTGACTGAAACATGTTGATTAAATTTGTAGTAACTCAATTACAACGTTCATAACTGATAAAGCCTTAATGTAGTTTATAATTTTATAATACGAACTGACATTTCTCTAGTGCTGGCAGTTCCCAAAATGCTTTCATAAGCATTATCTCCTTCAACTCCTACAACATTCTTTGCAATAGAAAACAGTATCTCTTTTAGAGTTGAAAAAAAAAAAAGTTTGCAAGCCATTAAGACTTTTACTATTACATGGCTGGATCAGAACTCAGTTCATGTCAAGAAAGAGATTGATTACATGGTTAAGGTTCAGAGTCCAGACTGGAATCTGGAGGTCATATTTCTATTCATAATTTCCCTTTTACTAATTATGTGCCCTTGGTGAATGGCAAAATCTGTGTCTCACTTTCTTTAATCAGTTAAATGAAGATAATTGAAGAATATTCCTTACAGTGTTGCTATGATGATTAAATAAGTTGGTATTTGACATTTATTTGCATGCACCTAATGTATTTTTAGTGGATGCCAGTAAATAACTGTTGATTTTTATCATTACCGGCTCAACCATGAGAGTTCATATTGTGCTTATTTGATGAGCTGATCAGAATTCTGTCAGTTTTAGTGAGAAACAACTAACTTAAAGATGTTTAGCCAAAAAGAGAAGAAAAGATCAAAGTTGAGTAATTGAACCACTCAGTTGAGAAATTTGCTTCCCTGAGTCACACATTCAAATGTAGATCTGAATTTCAGAGTAGATGGTGCAGAAGACTAAGTTCTTTCTCCATTTTTCAGTATATCTCCATCCTTTCCTTATTTCTATGTGTCTGCCCCCTCTTTTGGGTTCCCCGTGATTCTTTGCTACAGTATTTAGACTTTGTCCTTGTCAATCACTGGGAAAGATTCTGATTGGTTTTCCTTAACGTTTGGGCCCACCTTTTATTCTCGTATCAGTATCTCTTGGAGAAAGGGAGATTCTTGGGTCATATAGTAATGTCTGTGCTGAGGATTGGTTTGTTATCAGAAGCAACTGAATGAAGAAAATATGTGGTCAGAAAAAAGTGAGCTCACTATGGTGGTAATACCTAATGGGGATACCCTAATATTACCTCAGTTAAAAATAAATAAATACATTTTTAAAAAGGAAACAATGTACTATATTTGATTCATAAAAATCAGAAAGGAAAAGCCTCTTCAAATATATGTTAAATACCTAATCTCTCTAAGGCTTTCGTAAGATCCTTTTTTCACTTTAGATAATGATTTTGCCATGATAACATAATGTCAGGTAGCACCAGGCAGAGACCTCTGAGTCTTGCCTGGCATTTTGAGAGCAGGGGGGGATTTGCTTGCACAAATCCATATCAAAAGACAGGTAATGGTCTGATTTCAAAAACAGATTGGTCTTTCAATGACACATTGACTAGACTTTGTTACCTTAAGATGACAGCAGAAGCTTTATTCTGATAACTGCACACAACGAGTTTACAAATCTAACTGTTCAACCTAATTTGTTGTTCATTTGTACCAAGATAACTCATATCACCACTGAATAAGCATTCACATTGTTAAAACACTTCAAAGTCATTCATGGTATAATTTTCAAGGCATGAAATCTGAGTGAGATATTTATCAAACTCTTCTAATACCTTTGTCATTTCTGATATTTTGCAGACCACCAATCTATGTAAGTTTCAGCAAAGGCTGAATTACAGAACTATTGAAATACAAAGTTGATTTTGAGTGATTAACTCTTCACTTCAAAGACCTGTATGTTTAACAATAGAATTATTTTAAGTTGCTACATCAAGTTCTCTGTCACAACACTATGGTCTAGTGCTTAAACACTGTTTTTGCTCATACTTGGTAAGATTTACACCCTTGTCCTGAATTATGTAAGTTATCATGTTATCCTTGACATCCAAACTGAACTCATTATACCTCCCCGAAACATGCCCTTTCTCCTTTTCTTTTTACTCAACAGTTGCCCAAATTTGAAGCCTAGATGACATCCTTCACCTCTCTCTTAACAACCTAATCCACATTTAATCAGTCAAATGAATATAATTCCTAAATAATTCCAATTTATATTTACCTTCTATTTTTATATTTATAGCATATATTACTTGCCTATATGAGGCCACCATCTCTGCTGAATTACTGCAACTGTCATTTTATTAGTTTCCTTGTTTTGAGCCTTGCCTTCCTTTAATCTACTCTCCATGCTTGAATATGGTGTCTTTCACAAATGAAATTTTCATCATGCTTAAAATTGTCCTACTGGCTCCATTGTACTTAGAATGAAGTACATGACTTCAACTTCTAAGTCCTTTGTGAGTGTACTGTTCACCGCTCTGTCAGCATTATATAGAACATGAATGCAATTCATATTGTAAGTTTTATCAGGTAGTAATCTTATTGGAAAATATAAATGGGCCAAACTTCTTTTTAAAATATGAATCTGTTGTAGCTTTACTAAATAGAACACCTATGTATATAAGTTAACTGAGTATTAACAGCAGAACTGATAGCACATTTGTTTTTAAATATCAGATGAATTTTTATGGCATCATTAAATAATAATTGGGTAGAGCCTATCCATTTAGTCCAAAAACAGTTCTATAATTGGATGACTGTATTTGAAAACAGGGCAAGGATTCAGAAATTTATCATCCAAGACTAGTACTATTATTAGCATTTCCACTTAAGTGTTGATTTGGTCACTGACTAGGGATTCCTAAGTGTTGATCAAGCATTTTATAACACATCAATTGTTGTAGAGAAGAGTGATGCTTATTTTAAGAGATTAGTTTGACAATGATATATAGTTTATTAAAATACCTATACCCTGGAACACAGAGACTAGTCCCTCATCCATAAGTATTTAAAAATATAGTTATGGCTGAGGCAGATAAAGCAAAATAAAGAAGCGTAGGACAGTTCAGAGAGGTAAAAGTGTGATGCTTTATTAGATCATAGCTATTTTAAGGATTTATTTTTTCACAATGTTCTGTTGTTGGTACAAAGAGATCCTAGAGTTAAAAAAATAGAAAGAAATACTGTCTTCTGACTAGAACTTGTATGATTCATGTTGGTTACACCATTGGAAGTTTTGAGCAGAGAATTGACATGAATGATTTACATGTTAACAACATGATTTTAGCTACTGAGTAAAGAGTAAAAAGTATTGAAGGTATTAAAGGGACATCCCATGGTGAAACAGAGTGACCTACTTGGGTGAAAATCTTCACCTGCATGCCTCCGAACTCAAGATAAGCCCCAAAAGCAAGGATGCAGATATAAAAAATTTTAAAAAAATCATTTATTTATAAGGGGAATTAGAAGATGAGGAAGGGAGGGAGGACACGAGGGAGAGAAGGGAAAGGGAGGGCTGGAGGGAGAGGCGGGAGAGAGAGAGAGAGAGTGAGTCAGTCTGTGCTGAGACACCAGAAATCAAGTGAAAAGCTGGAAAAGCAAGAACACCCAAACATGTATGTGTTCAGGTATAAACCCAAGCATGGCTGCTAAATTCCACTTGTAGTTCCCAGAGGACCCATCTTCAGGAAGTCAGATTCATTGCATCTTGGGAGTTGTAATACTTGGCACCTGAGAGTGCTTCAGTGTGGAGGTGGAGTCCTTAAAAAACATTTGCTGGTGAGGTCTATGATGGAGATACATACATGGATTTTGTCAGCATATAGAACGCATTGAAAACCATACAGTAAATCTGGAAATAGTGAATAGCTAAGTAAAAGAAAAATGTATAATATTTGATAATATTGCTTTATTAAATAGACAATTGGGTGAAATAGGTTTTAATAATAGTTTATTCTAGATTTTATGTCATCATTATGAAGCTCTATGATGTGACATGGATTTAAAAAAAATTAGCAGGAAGCATCTATCAAACACAATGGTAAGACTTAGAATATTAAAGTTATTGAAGGATATTTTCCCCAGTACTTTCTGTTTTAAATTGAGGAGGTTATAAACCTCATGATAATTTTCAGCTGGTTTTTTTTTTTTTTTTTTAGTTTTGCTTTCTTGTCTTTATGTAAAACACACTTCTTGAAATATCCCAGAACCAACTCTGTCCCAAACTGGGGTGGGAATATATGTGTGACTATTCTCTCACCCCACACACCTAACCTCCTTTCCCACCCCACTATACCCCTTATCTCTGTAACAGATCTCTGTTATTCAAAACATCACTAGTGAAAAAAAAAATCTATTCCACTACTACAATTATCAAAACAAAAAGCATAGTACAGTTTAAAGAGAATCTTTAACTTTATGTTTGATCCTTAAATTTAATCCATATTTTGTGTTTGTGGTTGAAAGTGCTACATAATTTTCTCTTCATTTAACATTATTAGATATAGCATACAGATTCTAAGGACTAACAAATATGCACAGTATTATTTAGTTGATTTATTGCTAGAACTTTATAAAGTGTTTTCAAATATTTTTCTTCATTAGATACTCATAAAATCTATATGATGGTGGCAGGGCATATATTTTTAAAAATGAGGCTCCAAGTGTTTTGGTCCTATTTGAGGTACAGAAATGTATAATGAAATGATAAGCCAGTCTTCAGTATCTACTAAATATATATGTAGATGGTGCATGTGCATATGTGTATGTTTCAATATATAGCTGTGTGAATGTATCACCATAGGATAAGACAGATAAAATGTAGTGAGCTGTATCAAAGGAAAAAATACATACGATATCTGTTTATGTAAAGAAAAAATAAAATGTGTGCAATTGTCTACAAAGAAATAAGTTGTCAATGGTTTTTAGTTAGAATTCAAATGATTTGAGATTTTGTTGGTTATGTTTTGTTCCTTTAAGTTTTAATAGCTTAGCTTAACTATTATCATTTTAGACAGGAATCTTCTATCAGTAAGCATACCCATTAAGAGATTAAACTCAAAATAATTGTTTAGAAGATGTAGAATTAATCAAAGAACCAATTATGGTCAAATTACAGTTGTGTTTAAAACATTACAGATGATATCACGTGTAACTTTAAACCAACCCAGTCTTCAAGTTACCTAAGGAATATAGCCATTCATTTGAAAGTCTTATTTAGTAATTCAAGAGTACTTTTCAACCTAAATTTAATTTACTTCAAACAAAAAGTTAAATAATGTATGTTTTATTTAACTCTGTGATTGCAACCTGTCTTTTCTAAACTGTTACTTTGTTGAGAATTAAGCCAATGTATTCCATAATTTACTTACTTGGAGACCACTTTTAGTTTTGAGATGGGAGTTAATAGTATTTTTATAAGATTCCTTTTTGTTATGAATGAATATAATATTTAAGTCATGACCATGTGTCACATACTTGGAAAAAGGAGAGAATGAGAAGACTAGCTTCACAAATCAATAATGTAATGTTAATCAAACTTCTCAGTTTTGTGTAAATAGAACCAGGTTATGTAATTAGTGTTGAGTAGCATATGAAATCCATTGGGAATATGATTTTATATGTTTATCTCAAGGACATCAAAGGAATTTTGCTTACAAATATATATGTTAAGGGCCTCCCTGGCGGTGCAACCGTTAAGCGCTGCTCTGTGGAGCTGTCAACAGCAGTGACCCGAGTTTGACGCCCGGTCGGGGAGATTCCCATATGGCATGGCAGACCTCTCCTGCCTCACCCGCTACTCCTCTCAGCAGTGTATTTCTGTCGATCTTCCTGTTCTGCTCCCCACTTTGTCTCTGGTGAACCCTCTTGCCACCCCATTCCTCTGGCCTGTACCCCAGCTTGTATGCATAAATAAATAAATATTAAAATATATACATATTTTTAATATGATTTGCTGTTACAGGCTGTGATGTCTTAAATATTTCACAGATGTCTATTTCTTCTTGTGTTTTAATATATTCCCCCAAACATTGAACTTGATGTTTTGATCTCTGCCTGGCTTTCACTTGGCCTACTTTTGCTGAATAATTTTAAAATGTTCCTGATTATTTTATTTATTATATATAAATGAGCTTATACCTGGTATTTCAATGTATTTAATGGAAGTTTGTATACAAGAGGATGGAATGTCTTCTTATAGATTCTTCTCACATGGATATTTCAAAAACATGTTGGCCATCATAAATTTTGGACATTAAGTTTCTAACTTGGGCACCCTTTCCCACTCCATACCATTTCATTTTATTGTGGTGTTACTGTATTTCTCCATTTGTGGAATCTGAATTAAACTGAAAATCTTGAGATAAGGTGATTAATATGCAAATATGTGTCAGTTACAGGTGACGTTATTTTTGATTATGAAGGAATGAGCTAGCCATTGGTTAATTTGGTGGAGGATTTGAGATATATTAAAAATAAATAAACAAAAGATTTTAATAAGTTTTATTTATAAATTGATACAAGATTGTCTAGATTTAGATAAATTAGTAGATAAATGGCATACAGATATAACCTGATAGTTTTGTAAAACATAGTTATTGTCTGAAAAGAAGTCTCCCTCACTTGTCACTTCACTATGTAAAGGTTATCCCTATTATGGACTCACCTTCCAGGGATGGAAATGGCTACCTCATCAAGCTATACATAGTTTTTTGCAGACCTTGATTTTAAGGAAGCTCCCAGTCTTGAGGATATGTCTATGCATATGCACTCATACGTGATGAGTATTAGAAAAGGGAAGCTTTATAAAGATAGATCCCTATTAAGAATGTGTTATTTTTTTCATCCAATTAGTACCAATAATATTAAGATGTAAAAGTCTTAGAGGAATCTCTTGATAATGAAAAGATGTTAGAGGTTTTCTTCAATAAAGGAAAGAATCTATATCATCAGTCTCTCCTTTTGTCTATTGAGCTTATTGAGGGGATAATTCCTTGTCTTTCTAGAACCTCAGGTAATGTAATCTGACAGAGATGAGAATTTATGACATATTTATACATTCAAAGTTATATTCATAATGCTTTTATAAATGAGTAACCTTGGGGAAAATGCTATCATTTGTTTTAGAAGCTGGACATCAGCCTAACCCTAGGTTTTCTTAAGTCACCATGTTAGAACATGTTTATATAAAGTAGTAAATTTACGAAGTTAATAACCCAATTAGCACCAAAAACTGAAGGTGATAATAAGAATGTTTAAATCTAGACAGATTCTAACTAAAGCTCTGACTCTTAAATTTAGGGATATGGGTAAGAACTGTCAAGTGGCTGAAATAAATGAAAAAAACAGGAACAGTGCCAATTTGAACATTGGAAGCAACCCAGAATTCAGTCTTTTAATGATGTGTTTAATATTGCAGGGCATATTATTGTGATGTATATTATGTCAAAGTGCTAAATATATTTAATCATTTCCAATGATCTTTTTTGCCATCATATTAGAAAATGTTTCATGTTTGAAAGTTTCATTTCACCATACATATTTGTATGAGCTGTAAAATTTGACTTCATTATTAGGATAGCTACTTTTGAACAATCTTTTCTTCCAGTTAACTATAATTCTAAAGATAGTGTAAACCCATAATAGAGCCGGCCTCCTCAATAATACCTTTAGAATGAATACATTTTTAGAATTTAAATTTATGTTTTTTGGACATAATACATTTTATTCATTGGAAACCTAGTTGTTTCCATAATTTGGCTATTGTGAGTGGTGCTGCTATGAACATAGACGTGAATACATCCCTTGAAATTAGTGTTTTTCATTGTTCAGGTAGATACCTAGGAGTGAATCATATTTTAGATCTATTTCTAATATTTTGAGTGACAACCACGCTGTTTCTTGTAAAAGTTGGTTCAGTCTAAATCCCCAACAACAGTATACAACTTTTTGTCCACATCCTGGCCAACACTTGTTTCTGGCCTTTTTCATATGAGTTCTTCTCACTGGAAGTGGTATTTCCTTGTGGTTTTGATTTTAATTTCCCGGATAAGTGGTAATGACCATTTTTTTCATGAGTCTATTGGCAATCTCTGTCTTTTTTGGAGAAATGCCTGTTTAGCTCTTCTGCCCATTTTTGTCTGGATTATTATTTATTTTTGTTGAGTTGTGGAAGTCCTCTATAGATATTGGACATCAGTACAAATATTTTCTCCTGTTCAGTAGGGTGTCTTAGTATTTTATTGATAATTTCTCTCTCTGTGCAGGAACTTTTCAGTTTGATATGGTCCCAATTTTTTTTATTTTCTCTTCTGTTTCTCTTGAGGTTGGAGACAAATTCACAGATATCACTGAAGCTACTGTTGTGGAATGGTTTGCCTATGTTTCCTTTAATGTAGTTTATAGCTTTGGGAGGTGAATTTAGTTACAAGAATATATAATGACATAAATTTTCCACAGTGCTATTACTCTTTCATTGGAGTATCTAAAAAAATTAGGGAACCCATATCTATTTATAGATATGAAGATTGAGTCTGGGAGTGTATTTCCACTATATTGATATGGTCTATATAGATTAAGGGAGATTTTGTGGTTGACAATATTTACAAATTCACAACTTTCTTAATTCAATTTGTAAAATCAACCATTGCTACACCTTTGATTAAATTTAGTTGAGTTCTTAATCTTGATCACTGTGGCAACATGTTTTATTTATTTTATTTTGAGAAAATTTCATATTTGTTCAAATTACACCTTGAATTATGGACAGGAGTAATTTAAAAATGCTAAAAAAAAAGGGCTGTTATAGATTAAGGTACCTTTGACCACACTTACATCTGATGAGAGGTGGTCGGTGGGTAAAAAGGTAGAAATTATTCATCAGCATGAGTCTGGCATTGAAGCATAACATACCATAATGTACCCTGGAATAAATCAATTTATGACTTCCAGTGCCCTCCATCATAAAATGATAATGCTGGACTTCACAATCATTCAACCTGATTTCATTTATTTTATGGTCGTTTTGGATAATGGTTATTTTTTAAAATATTATTGGTGTATAAAACAAAGCTAAAAGCTCTCACTTTAGCTCTAAGTAGGCATTGCATATCTCTCTCTCTCTATATATATATATATCAGTTGATATACACTTTATAATATTTTATATGTGTGTATATGTAATACATTGTTTGTTAAATCTTGATACTCAAAGCTTATATAAGAAGTGTGTGGAGTCCATGACTCAAGGATTATCACTGTGACTCACAGATTGTCAAATTTAGAACCAGTGTAGTGTTTTGTACCAACTGGTAACTGCAAAAGTGTTCCCTATGGTCTCTGGACAGAAGAGGCAATCCAGCAGCTGGGTCCTAATAGTCTTCCAAATCAAAAAGTCTCATCAGCAAGGCTGACGGTTGCCTTTTACATCATCTTTGAGATGAACAAAACCCTTGGGACTGATTGGTACCTTCTTCTTTAACTGTCTCCACTTCAAGACCTTCCACAAGACGATTCCCAAAAGCCCTGAATATTTCCCTCCTGCAGAAAAAGGACTGGAGAAAACTTTGCAAGGAAAAAAAAAATACAAGTGTTGTGAAATCGTTAACTGGTCATAACTAAGGTATTAGGAATATAGTCAAACTCTCATTCACCAAAATGAAAAGCCATATGAAAAGAATTTATATACTTGAGATAATATCTTTTTTTATTTATGACATATAAATTCAAAGCTTTCAAGCAGAAAATTCTGTCAAATGAGATCCATTGGTAGTTTGAGTTCAAAGTCAGTGAGCAAATGGAAATCATTGCGGCATCTCTCTCATTCCCTGGTGGACATTAGACCACTCAAAATGTGTCACATAATTTACAGTCCCTTGATAGTAATTGAATATACACATTGAGAGTGCCCTGGCAGAACACTTAAGGAAGATTGAGTGCTGGAGGATCTGCTTACGTTATTTTTGGCTGTACCCTGTTTTTTTCTTTTAACTTTTTCTTAAGATTATTTCAATTTGGTTCTCCTACCCTATCCTATCCAAGCAAAAGCTTTGGGAAAAGAGATTAACAGCATCATCAAAGAAATGTGATTTTTCGTTTTAAAGACATCAGACATTGTAATGACAGAAGGAAATATAAGATCTGCAATTTACCATAAATGATATTAAAACTGCAAGAACAACAGAATCAAGTAATACATGAGAAAGCTGATTTGTGGGCTGTTTTCTAAATGTACCATGGATTTTCCAAAATTTAATTCAATGTATTTTAGTATTTAATGTGTGCATTATTAATATTGGGGAAATGAGAAAATTTTATAGTTAAACATCAAAAACATTTATCTTTTGACACTAGTAATTCTAAATTTCATATTTTGTGATTCATGACACTCTAAATTCCTCTACATATTTTATTGCAAGTCTTTCTTTAAATAATCTATATGACATGTAACAAGGAATCTAGCTGTGCAGTAGACTGCAGTAGAAACTGCAGATCAAAGTAGTAAGGATTTCAACTGATTTTTATAAAGACATCTAGGTATTCCAAACATGTACTGGGAAAATGGGGTCTGATGAAATATAGTTTTCTTTCTCCCTTCTCCTTCTCCTTCTATCCTCTTTTTCTTCCTCTCTTTCTCCCTTCCCATTTCCTTCTTTTTCCTTTGAGTATGCCTGTAGTATCCACCAAACTTTGTCCCACCGATTTCTGTTTTCACACAACACTCACACACATATGTATACATGTATGTATGTCTATTATCTACCTATATTTTCTACCTTAGTTTTCTTGAATAAAATGTAATTTTATTAATTAATAATTTATCAGTGTAATTAATTTTTCCCTGACCTCTAATATTTACTTTAATAATTTGTATTTTATTTCAACACAGACAGTGGAGAAAGTAAGAGCAGTTAGCAAGAAAGTGTTGATCAGTGAATATTTTCCCATGGTGGAGACAATTGAGAACATGAGCAAATAGTTTAGTTATACAAATTTATTAGAATATTTGAAGGAGAAAAATCCTCTATCCTAATATATTTGTTGGTCTTTCAATTTCAAAAATAAGGAATTTTTTTATTTAAAAAAATTACTGAAGTACTGTTGATTTATGTAGTTGTTAGTATTTTGTAAACATACTATTTTGTAAACACCCACCCCACACCCCCCGGTCCCAGGTATAGTCACCTTAATACACCTATCACCAAATCACCCAAAGAGATTTTTTTAAAGACACAATATTCCTTTTCTACAACTTAGAAAGTGTTTAAAGATACAATTTTGCTTTTGGAGGTAGACTAAAATAAGTTGAAAATATAGACACTTACGTGAATTCAAAAACAATCTTCTTAGTTTATTTACTTATTCATTTCGTCTATAATCTTGGTTGTATTCTTGTTTTTCCGGTTCACTCTAATCAGTCTGATATTCAAAATATTGCTTAAGCTTATTTTCCTTTTTAAGTCAATCTGTTTTCTTCTACCTTTGGCTCAAGTCTTTTGTGATGTTTGTTAACTTTTTGTCTCCAACTCTCTGTAGTATTGTATATGACAGTTCAATGTTAGATAATTTTGTATGTATTACTTTGCTTTCCATAACACATTGATACTTAAATGGTAGTTGGAAAGCATCATTCATGATATTTGTTAATTATTAGAGATATTATCCATATAGAAATTATATTCATTAAGATGTTAAGACTAGAAACTTGTGAGAAAATATACTATCTCCCTCTTTAACAAAGAAAAACCAACAAAACAAAATTTTTAAATTTTTTATTTAGTCTGTATTTTTTTGTCTTTGTGAGATGACAGGATGCAGTATTTGATAGCCAAAATATAAATGAATAATGTACACTATGAATTTAGATGTAGTCACAACCTTCCCTTTCCTCCATCTTTGGAAAAAAACTGTGCTTCCTCATTTGTAGAGATTTGTAGTAAACATCAAAAATTGTATAGATTTAAATCTAAGTCATTTTTATTTCCTACTTACATTGGATGGCTGTGCTCTTTTCATAAATCTGTGACTGGGAGCTCAAGGGGAAGCACTCAGAAGTGAGTAATAAAATTCTAAGCATAAAGCAACAGAAGGAAGAGAAACATGTTCAGGTAAAACAAAATAAACCCTATTTCATAAATTATTTTATAATTATAATTACAATTATTTATTAAAATGAAGAAAATAAAAATCAGAAAAATATACAGTTATTCTTAGTCTAGTAAGTATCTGAATGCTGTTGTCAACAATGTCAGATTTGCTGAATGGTAAACAATGAACTGACAAGTGACTGTTTCTGTTTCTACAAGATGTTATGTCACTCTCAGATCATTCAGTCCTCTGTAACCTACTTGAAATATGGAGACTCTCAGAAAGGAGCTAGGAAAGAAGTAATACCAAGCACATTAAACCATAGTCATAGGCAGGCCCCCAAAGTTCTTAAAGATTAAACCTTCAATTAACTCAGATCAAATTAGTTTAAAATCCCAACCCATTATATGTTTTGTGAATAATAGAATAATGTAAAAATATGCAGTAGGGTGCATGAAGGCAAAACTTAGTGTAACAAAAAAATCAAACATGAAAATAAAATGTTTTCAGTCGTGACTGTGACCGTGGGAACCCTTCATCTTTGATATGAAGTCAGTGACCATTGACATCTGAGGACCAGCATGCTATAGTGCTCTCATTCATCTGATCAATAAAAATGATGAAGTGTCTATCACTCTAGATTATGGGAACTAATAGTCATAGTTCCATGTTTTCAGGGATTTTAAAGTCTTGTGATGTTAAATGAACTTGAGAAATAATGCAATAAGGTAACAGCCAAAATGATTATTTAGTTAAAATTACTATTTAGTTATTAATTATTATTTTTGTTGTACATGGATAGTGAAGAGGCCAAAGTCATTATCATATAATGTGCTTTGTATTAAGATTGCTAAAGGCAGGGAGTTTGATTTAATTCAAAAAAGTAGAAGAAAATGCCTCACTTTCAACTTAATGGCATGGCATGTTTTCATCTCATTTAATTTAACTTTTTTCCTGTATTGGTAATCAAAAACAATTTGAAGCATAGACAGTTTATTATTCAGGTTTAATTTGAGCATGACTGTCCTACAGAAAATTAGGAGGATATTGATTACATCAATTTTCTAACATTTATTTTAAAGATTTATTGTATGTCAGTAAGTTCTAAAGTTTAAAATTCATCAAAAAGCTGATTGAATAGGGGTTACAAATATACAATCAGCCTGAATTTGTTGCTATCTGACTCTGTGGGAAGAGCGAATGATCACATACTTATCAATATACTATCATTTTCCTCTTCAAACAACATTCTATTATTGGGCAATTTTCTCTTTTGGATGTTGGAAAAATTTTATTGAGGCCAATGAAAGATGGATAAGGATCCAGAGACATGCTTCTTTTCGCTGTTAGTATTAGTGATCTTTCCGGAAAACACTGAGGATCATTAAACAAAACTTAGGTCTCTAGAATGGCAAGTAAATCACCTACAGGAAAAACTGAGGTGAAGTATTGGGTTAAAACTTAAGAGAGCATCTGGATTCCTAAATGGTACCATGGGTAGCATATGTAGGTATACATGTGCATTTGCACACACGTGCGTGCACACACACACATACACTACACATAGGTGTTTCACTCCAGCATAACAACTGCAAGAACAATAAAGTTGATAAATTCAAAGAAAAGTAAATACAATAAGAAATATTTCTGGCACTGTTTTCAGTGCTTTACGTATGTTGACTAACTTTATCTTCACAACAACCATGATTAGATAATAGCATCACCTCCATTCTGCAGATGAGGGCACTGAGACTTAGAGTATTAATATACCACAGGATACATAGTTGTTAATGGAAGAGCCAGACTTTGTACCTGAGTAATCTGCTTCCTAAGTCTGCGTGCTTAATCACACTCCAGACAGTCTCACTGACAGTTCAACCTCACAGTAAAATTTGAGTCATCATAATAAGTGGTTGGATAACCTAAAATAAATACTCTGTTTAAATGATTAACTTACCATGTGGTCAAAAATGAAAAATAATTTTAATATCCATAATATCTTGTGCAAATATGAGAAGATTCAAGATCTTAGTCAGAGGGTAAAGTAAATAGATTAAAAATAATTATCTTTGAGAGAAGATTCTAATAAAATTAGACTATAAAAGAAGGAAATAATTGGGAAAATTGAACAGAAAAGGGAAAGATCAAGATACCAGGAGTTCATTAAATAAACAATTCTCTATCTCAAGAACAAATTATCCCAGTGCACAGGAAAGACAAAAAGAGTAACAAGAAACTAAATTGACTACAACCAGAGACCTGAAAGTCAAATGGGAAAGCCACAAAGAGTGGAATCCAGCCAGAACGCAAATGAAAAAATAGCATGAGAAAGAGTTGGCAAAAAAATAAATGTGAAAGGATATAGAACTAAGCACCGGTCATAGCACACACCAAACAACAGTAATTTAAAAAATTTAAGACAATAGTAACAGCTTATCTCACTGCTAAAATTACTTGGTTGTTCAGGCTCAAATTTTTATTCCCCCATTTATTTATATTTGCAATAAGTTTGCATTGAAACTTACTACTTAGCTAAAGTCTGGTCCACATCAGGAGAAAAAACAAGGAAAACATTTAACGAGAAAATTGTTCTCAACACTTTAGGAAATCTATTAAATAACAAGCTGTTGGTATGCAAATAGCAAATTAGAGATCCTGAATAAACTATTTCATTAACAAACTTTCATTTGCTAAAATGAATTCAAGTAAAAAATTTAATGAAAACCAGTATCTGACTATCCTGGTCAAGGGATATTCTGTATTTGAGCTTTTTCATGAATCAGTAAGAGCCTAATCAATGAACATTAGTGACATATTGCTTTATAGATCTGATTATATGCTTCCTGGGTTTGCTAAACTGCTAAACACTTTATTCCCATTTTATACCTTAACAATTGAATAGCAAGACTGCCTGTCCATAATTCAAATTTTATTATCTTTAAACCCTAATCTCTAAATAGTCTCTGTTAAATAGAATGCCATTGATTCAGTGATCTATATTTAAATCTGTGACAGGCGATCAATATCAGAATTTAAGTGTTTAAACAGGAGTTCTCCAATAGTTCATGTCAAGAATAATTCTATAAAAATGCTTCCTGTATACTTTTAAATTATCTTAAATCTTCTGTTGAAATCTTTGAGATTCTGTACGTCTCAGGCATGGGAATTTGCCTGGGGGCAAGGGAAGAAGAGCATAAACCTGGGTAAGTAAATAACATGATGTCCAGGTTTGTTTCTCCTCAGCTAACATTTGTCTCTTTGGCATGATGAAGGGCAGATCAACATTGATTGTAAAAACAAACACGATTAGCATGAACATAGCATATGTTAACACTGTTGCAGCCTGATGATGAATGAGCTATAAGTGATGCCAACACCTGTTCTTGACGATGATGTGTGACACGGAATCCCAGTGGAGGAATGAGTGCTCATTCAAGAACTAGCGCACATCTTATAATGACAGTGGTTTATGGAAGGCTTCTGGTCTCATTCTTTTCTCTCTATTTCTATCTCTGCTCTCTTGACATCTGTATTTGTTCATTCATTTGAAACTACACTGTTGGGTTTGATCTATGGATATTCACATGTAAGTATCTGTACATGTGGCCATGTATTAGCTACTTGGGACAACACTAGATTACCCCAAGTCCTAGGTAACAAGTTCCTTGTATACTAGAAGGCTTTTTTTTTTTAAGATTTATTTTTTATTTATACATACAAGTTGGGGTACAGGCCAGAGGTGTGGGGCGGTGAGAGGGTTCACCAGAGACAGAGCGGGGAGCAGAACAGGCAGATCAGATATACACTGCTGAGGGGAGCAGCGGGCGAGGCAGGAGAGGTCTGCCTTGCCATGTGGGATTCTCCCTGGCCGGGCATCGAACTCGTATCGCCGCTGCCAACAGCTCCACAGAGCAGCGCTTAACTGCTGCGCCACCGGGGAGGCCCTGTATACTAGAAGGCTTTTAAAACAACACTTAAATTAACTTACTTGGGTGTGATGTTGACTGAAATTATCAGGGATTTCAACAAGATGCTGTCTACTTAAGGATAGTTGAAGACATTATTAAGTTGTGATGCTTTGTAAAAACAATCTTAAAACAAAGTGAATGTATCATAGGACAGGGCATTCTATAATTAATATACAAAATACTTAACACAATATGAATGTTTCTATGTAACATACCCATTGTAAACATATAGTTCTGATATTATTTCCCAGTATTGTTTCAGCAAAAAATCAATTATGTTTTACTTACATGGAACTTCAGTCCCACTCGCTATGTTATTATTATGTGCTCATTCAAGGTTCTATAGATATTGCCATATAATGTGAGCTCCTTATTCTACCTTTAATTTTTACTCATTTTTATTTAGGTCACCTCCCCGTCCTCTTTGCTTTAAAATTTAGTGGACAAAATTTTCTTTTCTGTCTTAAAAATAAATCCTTTCCTGATGTTAGAACATCTGTACCTTCAGGGACTTCTGCATACTTTATTCTCATACTTAGAACTCTTTATTCTTACTTTCCAACTGACAGTTTTGATCTATTTCCAAATTTATTCAGAGAACTGCACTGTTTAAAAGCCATTCTATAGCTGAAATTATATTCTCAACATATTTGCACATTTGTGTCATCTCTCCTACTACAATGCAAGTTTCGCGATGGAGACCTTGTCTGTCTTAATCATTTTGACTCATTGCCTGATAATTATAAATTATAATTAATTGTCTGCCAAAATGCACTCATCAATGTGGCTAAAGGCAAGAGCTGTATCATAAAGAACCTTGGATGTCATGTGGTAGAGATGTGGATGACATGGAAAGTCATCTCAAGAACCACAGAAAGTTATCAAGAGATGCTTAGTAGGAGATTGACATATGCATTGAAGAAAACTTTGCAGAGGAAAATGTATTTGGTTGTGTTAGCAATTGCAGGATAGAAGATATTTGGGAGAAGGGAGAAGTGCATTCTAATGAGAGATCCTGGATTGACAGGCTGCTCAGTGATGCCACAAGGGATAATGTGTGTGCAAGTTGCCATGGGTGAGAAGAAGAGTTTATCTATTACAAAAGCTTTCTGTAAGGTAGTAATGGCAGAAACTTTGGAATCATGGAGAGGAATCACAATGTGCTATTCTTACATGAAAATATGGTTTGGAATTTTCTTTTAAAGGTGGTGATCAGAAACCAGGTGTGTCAGAAACCTGGAGGCATGCAAAGCGTCCTTGATGGTAAATGGTTTTCTGACCCTTCACTTGGAGTGGAATCTTCTTGGAACTCTGGCTGTATTCTGTTGTCCTCGGTTTGGTCTTCTGCCTCACTTACAGTTGATAAAGTGAACATCTTCCACAAACCCCAGCCTCTGATTTCAACTTGTGTTCTCACTAAATCCCAAATTATTTGTTGGTTATGTCAATTCTTTACTCCAGGCAACCAAACCATTTATATCCTAAAACCTCTCTGTGACAACATGACATTTGATAAAATTGAGGTCAGAGAACTTGTGTTTTAATCTCTAAAATAGACATGAGGTGGAAACTCATATTGTATAGATCCGTCACATTCATCTTTTTGAAAGTTATATCAGCAATAAAACACATTATACCAGATATATTAAATCATACTCATCTGGGTTACATGTTACCTCTACTTAATGTCGTGATCTAAATCGTTAATTCTTCTCCTTTTCCAGGTGCTGATAACTCCTTTAGAGTTACGCTCATTATTTATTGGACATTCCAAATAATTTTATTGGAATAAAATTCTTCCCTCAAATGACAGCATATATCTATTGTATCACATTGTGTGTTTTCATTAATGCCTCCTAATTTCCACTAGCGGTTAGCATCATCCCCTTAACACATTTTCCAGATAAGGCAAAGGAACTTCAGAATTAGATAACTTGTCCTATATTCTCCCGATAGCAAATATTAGCTATAGAAAGTAATCTGACTTCACTGACACGTTGTTGCTAAATGTTACATAATTAGCATCAAGATTTATATTCATATTTAAAATGTTTATTTGATTGCAATATAAAGTAAACAACTCAAAATAGAACTTAGCAGAGTAGAGACTAGACAGTTCCTCAGCTCCAAAGTGCATTTCAACGGCCCTGTCTCCTTATTCTCCTCAAACAACCTTTTCCCTGATAACTGACCAGCTCACTCTCACTTCCAAAGAAGCAGCTCTGTCAGCCAAAGGAAAAAGATCTTTCAGTATAATTTTCTACCCTGACCACCTGTTTTTTTTCCATATTTAGACATAATTTGTGCTGCTAAATAAGGTTGCCCCCTGGTCATTCAGACTAAACTCTGAATTTTAAACAGATACTTTGTTTATAACTGCCTTAAGTTATTAGCTTTGAGAATGAATAGAGTGGTTATTTTAAGTACAAAAAATGTGGTAAACAGAGGAGAGAAAACCTTTCCCTCTTTATATAACGCCCATGGGCGAAACCTCAGGATGTTGCCATTTGAATGGTACTGCCCTCCTGTCATAGCCTTCACCAGCTGAGCTTTCTGAGCTTGCTCACAGAGGGAGACTGGCACTACAACACTGTAACCCCAGGGCCACAGATGGCAGCCCGCCAGCCCCACATCTGAGGCGCCCTGAGTTTGCAGGACTGGACTGCTTTCCCATTCCTACTCTTTAGTGGGTTTCCTCCCTCACCACCTCTGAGAAAGCCACAGGGTCCAAAAGAAAGAAGCAGTGTCCAAAAGAAGCAGCATGGCAACCGGTCAAGGACCTCTTCAGCCTTTCGCCACTTTCCATCCACCCTATCCTCAATCTGAGTCAAGAATACAAATTAAAAAAAAAAAAAATCTTCCAACTAGACCAAGCCCTGACTATGCTTTTGACTTTTTTTTGAAGGAAAAAAGTCCCTTACCCTTTATCCTTTTTACCCTGCTGGAAATGTAAAATGTCCTTCCAAGTTGGTGACCCAAGACTATGCTTTAATCCAAAACATCCCCCACTAGCACGGGGTAACTTTAAGAGAATCATTTGTGAACATGGAAGACCTGCTCACAGTTTAGCATCTTTGCAACTTTTTATATATTTTTGCATGCTCTATGTGGTATACCAACCAACATGGATATGAAAACTTATGTATGTACAGACACACACTTTATAACACAGTTATATAGATGTGTTCATCTTTGATTCCGTTAAGTTAGCAGTTATTTTTAGCTTCCTCTTCCAAAGGCTACCTTTTGGTAAAATTTCTATTCAATCACAGATTTATAGCAACCTGTCTTTTTAGTTCAATATCACTTCAGTTGTTGAGAGTATGGCCCTTTTCTGACTTCATTCCAGAGATGTGAAGGCTTAACAGTATCTCTGCTACACTGTTTTATTCTGTTACCTCAGAACTAGAAAGTGAGAACTTTAAAAGGCTAAGAGACCATAGAGACTATGATTACCACATGTTAGTCCCAAGTATAGAGAGTCCTTATAATATGAAACAAGGAACTGGATTTAGAAATAATGGAATAGGTAAATTATGGGTTCTTCCACTGACTAGGAAACAGAAAATAAAGGTCCCATGAACATGCTTATTCAAATGTAGCCTAAAGTAAATGTAATAAGCACAAGAACAAAAATTATAATGTTAACAACTGAAAGACTGAATAAGTATATGAGTCTTCTTCACTGAACAATCAAAAGGGAAGACTTGTGTGAATACTATATTACAGACACTGTGGTTAGACCCAGGAAATACCAAGACTACTAAAGTAATTGTTCTAACCTCAGATAACTCACATTCTACTTTGGAGAAAAATATAATTATAATCCAGACATATGACCCAAATTCTTGAAAATATTGAACAAGAGCCATTAACTCTCTTGGGCAAGTTGTAGGATTCTTTACAGAAAGGAGTAATATTTAAGCTTCCTGAAACCATGTGTGAGGAGGGGGCCAGGGCGGAAGATTTCCCTTCCTCTAGACCAGCAGAGCTTGCCTTCCTTATGAATGCAACTCAGAGCAGCCATTTCTGCTCCTACCCTGGACTTCTGGACTTCTGGCTACTAATTTTCAATATTTTTCCTGAAATATCACTGTTCCCTCCATTATTGCTTTCCTATTGTTTTCTCTTGGTTTATTTCTCATTTCTGTTTGTCTCCCCCTCTCCGAGCACAAGATGCTATTTCATCTAATAATTATTTTTGCAAAACATTTGTCAAGGATGTCAGTGGATCTCTATGTATCTTCTCTTCATAGCTACAAACACTTTGCATTTCCAGGAGAGTACATTTTAAACGTACTTATGTGTATTTTAGAGAATGTGCACCGTAATTCCCCCAACCTGATTAGCAAAAACTTCTTTTGGTGATATTGTTTACTTTGTCTGAACATTCTAAACCCCAATATAGAAAACTCCATTGAGCTGGGTTTTATGTACAAAAACAAAACAAAACAAAAAAAGAAAAAAAGAAAAAGAAAAAAGAAAAGACACTATGGATTAAGTTATCTGAATTTTTCTGAAGAGGTGGGATCCTATATTTCTGAATCATGATGAGTATTATAAAACAATGTTACCTTATTTAAAACATTTAAAAATGGGTCCTCCCTGGTGACACAGTGGTTGAGCGCTGCGCTGTGGAGCTGTCGGCAGCCTCAATGCAAGTTTGACGCCCGCCCGGGGAGAGTCCCACATGGTGCGGCAGACCTCTCCTGCCTCGCCCACTGCTCCCCTCAACATTGTATTTCTGATCTGCCTGTTCTGCTCCCTGCTCTGTCTCTGGTGAACCCTCTCGCCGCCCCATGCCTCTGGCCTTGTATGTATTGTATGTATAAATAAATAAATCTTTAAAAAAAATTTAAATTAAGTTTTCTAAAAAGTTCATTGAAGTATACATGAAAGTTCTTTAACTGAGATTAATTTAAAACTATATAATTAACTGTGATTAACTTAAAACTACTGCATGGTCCTGATGTTACTAATTCCTCCATTTTAGATTAGTGATGAAACATTTAGCGGGGAGCAGCTAACCTGCTTGCATACAGCAGGATATTTTTCCTGTACCTCTAAGAAACCTTGTTGCATTTTCTTGTTTCCATGTCCCTAGCTGGATCTCTATGTCCATTGCCAGTTTTTAGCCTATAGTAATTTCTAGGGAACTGACTGCTTGTCTAAAAGTAAATGTATTTGTTTATTTACTGCAGAAAATTTCCTCTGAGTGCAATTATTTAAAACGTATTATTTCTATTTTGTTGTATGTTTGGTGTCTAAGAGTCCTACCAGTTACTGAGAAAAAAATCTGCCTCCTTTTCAGAGCTTTCTAATTCTTTACAGTCGCTCTTGGAGCCATACGCAGAAGTACAATAGACATGAGAGGGTGTTCTTCATAAACTGCCTTAAAAATAGTAGGGAAAGCCCCTCTATAACACCCCCAAAGAAAAGTGTGATTATTTAATCCATAGTTGTATTTCTTTTCAAAGAAAACATGACTTCATTAAAATAGTTGTTAAACAAGTTGCATGTTTCTCCCCACATCTTCCTCTTATGCCATCTCATACCCTGGTCCGCCCGCTCCTTTAGAAGCCATTGTTATAATGAGTTTCTTATGTCTTCCTTCTGTGGCAGATTGTGTTTCAAAAACTGGCCACAACATCGCCCTTCCAACCTGATTTTAGCAGTGTGACTTTACCACTCCCCCATTAAGAGATAAATGAATCTATCCCCACTCTTGTTGATCTGGAACTAATTGAAAAATCTTCTCATATCACTTAGAAAATAACCAGAGTAAATGACTTCTATGTCTGGATAACTCATGTCCGTGCAAATGTGTTTTCAGATAGTTTAACTTTTTGGAACTCTAACATGAGTACAAATTTAGCTTTTGCATTTTTATCAAAATGCCCTCAATCAGTTATTATGTCATAAAATAATAACACACAGTTTTAATACAAATCAGGCACGTTGTAAATATTTTACATCTAAGAACATAATCCAGAACCTAGATGATAATTAATGAATCATACCAAGTTTATTGTGCTAAGAAGGCAACATGAAATTCGTGAAGTAAAACATTATTTTAAACAATTTTTTTTTTATCTTTAAACATATTCTTCTGTTAATTGTTAAACAGTCCTGCTTGCTCTTGAGAGTTAACTTGATTGATGAAAAAACATTTCAGTTAAGTTCTAGTTTCTAAACCAGAGGTCATGGTTATTCTTTGTGGTTACACTTTTCTTTTCCAAAATAATGCTTATTTATGTACAACTAGTGTCAGTTCTCTTTAAAAAGAACGACTAGTATAAGACAGGGTATTTAAAGTGGAGTGCACTTTGCCGCTTTGGTCTGATTGCGCTCTGATGATTGTTGCAACGCCCTAGAAAAGAGATATTAAAAGAAATGAATGACAGGTAGTATCATGTGGACATTTTGACTTATGTCTGGAACCTCCAGCAAAATAAAAAGGATGGTTGTTTTGATGTTATTTCAACATGAGGAAATCTGTCATTTTGTCATTTGCAAATCCCAGCCTGGTCCCTAAATGCCCATTTTCCCCAACTATGAAGAAATCATTCACATTGAAATGATCACTTTTACATATATTGCAAATAAAAAATTAATGGGTTTTGAGGATGATACCTCTTAAAAGTGTAGCAGTGGAGAAAAGTTTAAAGGTTCTTTTTATTCCCTCCCCATCATGATTTTGGCTACATGCAATTGAAAACTTTAAATTAGATGAAAGTTAACAGTAGTGTATAATCATGCTTTTCTCCAAGGTAACTTTTAATCAATTTATAAATTATATTTTTAAGTATATTTAATTTTAGAAATGTTTAACAAACCATTTTAGACCCTGATATTGGAAATATATTAATCCAAGTTATACATCATATTTTTATTAATCTATAATACCCTTATAAAATAATTATTAACTAACCCTCCCCCCAAATACATAAACTTGTGAGAACTTGAAGTAAACCAAAGATCAAATTATAAATCATTTTAAAGGTTAACTTTGGTAAGTTAAGTATATAGCTGCTAAAACTAAATAAATATATTTTTTAAAATAAAATATTCCTTTTCCATCATAAAAGATATCCAGCGACAGATGATTTGTTCTTTTCTAAAATTTTCTGCTTTTTAAAAAATTAGATCATTTTTTATTAAGGGAACATTGGTTTAAAAAAAAATGTACATTATGGTATTGCTTCAGAACTCTTTAGATGTATGTTACTACACCACACCCACCATGAAAGCATCTATAATCCCCCACCATAGTCCATTGGGCCGCATTCCCTTCTGCCTCCCCCATTCCCTTTTGGCAGGCTCAATTCTACAGTAAGATTTCTAGGGCTTATTTTGGTCTAGTTTTGGCTGTTTCTTTGTTTTGTATCCATACAGTCCACAAGTGAGTGAAATTAACCAGTATTTGTCTTTCTCCTGATATATTTCATTTAGACTAATCCCCTTTAGTTCCGTCCATGTTGTCACAAATGGAAGCATTTTGTATTTCATATCACTGAAGGAATATCACATTATGGACATATATTACATCTTTGACCACTCATCTGTCATTGAACATTGAGGCTGTTCCCATTTCTTGGTATTTGTAAATAGTGCTACAATGAACATAGGAGCACATATATCCATTTGAATTAGTGTTTTTGCTTTCTAATAAGCTGCTTTCCTCCACCCAAAATAGATGGATCAACTTGTCTCTTCTGTTTTCCAACAAATATTTGCTGTGAAGCCAAAAGTTGTTTTTATTGAATTTGTTTTAAATTGTGATATCACACATGCTACCTTTCTGACTAGAATAAAAACAGGGACTTTCAGTATCAAAACAAGTTTTCTCTAAATTGTTTTCTAGCTAGAATTAAAACAATTATCTAGGGCAGATTTATTATTATATCTGGGTAATGAACATATAATCTAAAATTTACATTGACCTTTCAAATTCTTCTTCCTCTCCTAAAACACCTTCTAGTATTTTAGGCTACTCCATGACACTAGATTCTGAGTAACCATATCCATAATTTTCCCAGTACTTTACTGTCTTATCATTAAATGTTTATACATCAGATCTATACTAAACTCAGTGTTTGCTGAGATATAATTTAAATGCTATGTATAATTGTTATTTTGAGGTATATATTTTAATCCACTTTGCTTTTCTTATTTTCTCTTTCCCCTCCTTTCTTTTTCATTTTTATTGTTGACTGTTCAAATAGTATCCCAAGGAATTCTACTTCTGAAATATTATTCTGGATTTTTTTTATTTGCTTGGCTTTCCAATTTCTTTTTTAGAAACACTGACATTTTTGTTGTTTGACTCAAATTTTTTACAACGAAAGTTGACTCAAATATAATCTATTAAAACATAAAATTAAGCCTGCATTAGGTGAAATTATGTGTGGCTATTACAGTTTTTAAAATTCTGTAAACTTAATATACATCCTTTCATTCTACTAATGACCTTTAAAAATACATTCCTTAATTAAAAAGGAACATACCAATAAAAATAAAAATGCTGAGCATCTTAAAATCTTAAAATTTCTAAATACTTGGCACTTACTGTTTGAATAACATTCAAGATGGTTTACATATTTTAAATTTTTATAACTTTCTCAAATTAGTCATGCTAAAAGTAGCTTTTATATTAGTTTCTCTTTTATACTTTGGTATGAAGTTTTCACTATTGATAAATGTTCTTACCACTGTAGTTTGGTTGTCAGAAATTTGCACCTGAACAATGTTCACATTTTTCTCAAGGATTGTTTTTCTAAGGAAATAATTCTTGAAAGTATTTTTATTTCTTTGGATTTTGAATTTACTTGGTCAATACTGTTCTGAATGAGAAGGGGGGAAGGCAGCCATTTTGAAACAATACAAAAGTGTTATCAAACAGTGCTAAGGGCCAGTGCCCAGGTGGGGGACAGGTCATTGACAGCGGGTTCTCACCTGCGTGCACAATTGCAAGACCACTCAGGCCCAGCGTTCCACAACTGGGTTTATTTTACAAACAGGAGATTGCAGGAAAGGAAAAGCGTTTCTAAGATCACACATGGCTGGTGTGTCACCCCAGAGAGTGTCCACAGGCTGCTCCTGAAAGATGAGGTGACACTGAATAGCTCACAGCAGTAGCCTAAAGACTGGGCTGGACTAGACAGCGCAGAATCAGCAGTACCAGCAGGTGGTGCAGGAGAACCTGGGCTGTTGTCAGCTCTTTGAGACCTGTGGTGTTCCTTGCAGGCAATGTTAGAGATAGAGCTGGAGGCATGTGCAGCAACTGGGTCTCTGAAGATCTGACAGTGTGGAAGTCATCTAGAAGTTTACAGAGGTTTGATGGATTCCACGGAGGTCTACTGTTCGATGCTTCTCTTTCTTTGAAGGTCCAGAACAGAATCCTTCTTCTTCAGAGGTGGTCCAATGAATCCTTCTATCTTTGGAAGACAGCTGGTGACTGATATTTTCTATTCAGAAGCTGGCTGCTGACTGACAGACTTCTTTTTGGAGGGAGGACCAGAATCCTTCTTCTCTCTTTGAAGGCCAGCTGCTTACTCTCTGACTTCTTCAGAGGCTGGTTGCTGACTTTGTTTTCTTCAGAGGGTTGGGAGCAGGATCCTTCTTCTTTGAAGGTAGTCTGATGAATAGTTCCTTAAAAGCCAGCTGCCAACTGACTCAAGCTTGCTCTTGTTCTGCCTTATATTATCTTCAGGGTCCCCCATCCTACAAGCTTGATTGAGCTGTTTTCAATCTTAAGCATCTGATAGCACCAGTTAAGACCAGTCAGCGGTTTTCAGTATTCAACATGAATACATAAGCTCATGTTGAGTGACAGCTGGAGAGCTGATTGATCTATTTAACTTGAACCTGATTGGCCCATTTAGCTTCAACCTGATTCGTTCATTTAGTATTCAAGAATCAGTAATAAAAGTGGGAAAAGCCTACTCACTTCTCAGACAGGCCTCAGGTCAGGGAAGGTGTGTGTCTCTGGAATCTAGGGAGCCACTGGGCCCTGGGGAGGCAGAACACCCACAGGTGGTGGACCGAGGCCATTTCACCTAAGCCCTAACAAAGCTGCTTTGCCCAGGGGCCCCTAGGGACCATGGATATCTGGTTACAGTTTTTTTGATGATTGTGTTATCATTCCATTAAATTTTACTATTTCAAAGAACTATACATGCTTGTTATTTGAAGATTTAATTTTATAAATTCTCTAGAGGACAAAGTAGTATCCCTCATAGTGGTTACTTGTCATCTGTTGGAAAAAAAATGTATCAAGTTTCCTGTATTTTAATCATTGAAGGGACTTTTAGTAGAAAATGAAAATCTCCCAAGGATTATAACATAATCACATGTCTAAATTGTACATAGATGTCTCATGTGTTGAATAATAGACCTTCTAAGAGTCGCAGTCTGAGAATGGATTGACTAGGAAAAGAATGATCAATGCACAGACTTAGTATTACTAAGAATATCCCTGAATAAGTTGCAGCTTAATCTATATGATTTCACTTCAAATTTTGAGCAAATCTCAGCATATGGGTTGAGAGAGTCAGGATGTTTTGATTACAGTGTCTCTTTTATTTTAGTGTCCTTATTCTAACTTAACTGACCATTTCAATGGATTTAATGGTGTTACAAGATGAGTAGCATTCAGGTTTCCCATTTACAATATAGTTTTCTCCCAGAGAAATTGGCAGAAATGGAAATAACTCTTCATGATTTCTTTTTGTCATTAATGTCCATGTTAAAAGAAGAGGTGCTTTTCCAAGAAGAAAAAAAATTTCTGATAGTTAGCATTGTTTGATAAAGTTGAAATTACAAATCAGTCTCATGCAGAAATCTAATTGCTGTTGAGAAGTTCCTTTCCTCAGAGATATTTGGTTAAGCCATTCCATTTAGTGTGTGATAGACAAAATTATTTTGGCAGAGATATACCTGGTATAGTTTTCAAATATGTGTTCTCTGGAACACTTGTATCAGTTGGTTTCTATTGGATTTGTTTAACAAAGCATCTTCTCCCCCTCCTTTAATTTCATAATTCTTATTAGCATTTTAAATGCTCTGATAACTCCTGCAATAAAGAAATATGATTAACATTTACTAATCTAATGTTTACCAAATTTATTTACTGAGGGATTTTTTTTTTTTTACATCAGACCAATTAACATATTCTGGGACTAATGTTTCATGTAGCAAATGCTGCTAAAATACTTTAGCAATTGCTGCTAAAATGAAATCCATAACCAATTAACAAAAAGGTTTTCTGTTTTGTAAAATCTCAGTGGACAGCTTGATGCTGGTCTAGGGTCCTATAGAGCAATCTGAATTATTGACCATTTGGAAGTGGGAAGTAAACAGTAATTGGCTACTTACAGAACAATGCACTTAGAGCATTATTTTAAGATACAGCATCTTGGGAATTTGCCAGTACCACTTTGGAGCAAACAACTAATATGTCTAGTTCATACTTTGGATTCTATGGAAATATGCTGAATTTGAGAAAGAAATGTATTGAGCAGTGTTTAGTAGAACTGACCTTAAACATGAGAGGGTTTATTTTCTACATTCAGTACATACATGTCTTATTCACATTCTATAACAGTGAAATTCCAACCCTAGAGCTCTTCCACAACTTACCTAGTTTCAGTTATCAAAACAGTCCTGTCATTTTCTATTCTAGGACATTGCTCGGGCTTTTTTCTTTTCAAAAAATGTATTTATGCCTCAACTATTATTATTAGAAACTTCTGCTTTCAAATGTCCCTACTTCTATAAAACCTTTTCGTGTTTTCTCCATGGTGGAAAGCTGTCGGTCCATGTTTCTTCTAGGTAATGGAATGATTCTTAAGAGGACTTTGCTTTGCCTCTTTGTTATTTCTCCTACCTTTACTTCCAGACTTGAAGTGAGGTTAAATTCACTCATTGTATTCTCCCATCACACTTTGCCCTCTGCTGCCTAACCTGTGATCTTCTCTTAATCTGGACTGCCTTCCCCATCTTTCTCTCTCTGCATGTTTCTACATGCTGATTTTGCCCTTAGGTGGAATTCGTCTTCTACCTCAATGATGCCTACCCTGATTAATTAAAAAAATATACAAAGAAATGTCATGTTTATAAATAATAATACTGTCTTGTGTTTGATCCCTAGTTATAGACATATCTCTTTTGCTTTCTTTGTTTACAAATCTTTCTGATCTTAGTGGCCCTTATAAGTGAGAGTGCTAATTAATTACATACTGATTTGTTGAACAGACTTGGAAGAAATCCCCTCTAATTCGTCACTATTGATGTTATGGTGATTTTCTCTGCTTTCTGTTGTTTAGTCAGTTCTGAAAACAACATGCTCCTCCTCAGGATGATAACATAGAGGTCATAGCCATTTCTATTTCATTCATTCATTCATTCATTTACAACATGGGTAGGAAATTTTAAGATGGAAATAGCTGATAGTCTCTGATAACAGTGAATCCCCTCCAGTCACTCAGAGCAGAATCTTGGACAATGACTAAAGTAAAATTATTTTATCAAACCCAATATGCTGTGGCAGGGAACAAAAATCACAACCTTTGCAATTTTCTGTTACTTTCTTAATGATCTGTAGGTCAAAAAGGTATCTATTCTGACTCTTCATTTCTCAAACTTAATGCTGATTTTTAAATTTATCTAATTAGGACCTCTTAGCATCTCAAATAGGTGCTTTAAAAATAACAATTCCCTGTTGTTAGCTTAAGGACAAAAGAATAAATGCAAATTTAATACTTTTCAAAGGTGAATCTGCAAATTTTGATGTCTTGACAGCATTCAGTAAAAAAAAAAAAAAAACAAGCGAGCTTAGTGACATTCTACTTATTTTCTGGTTATTTCTCAACCTCAGTCTTTTAATAAATATTTAAAATAGCTTAAAAATTAACCCTTTGGGGGGAATATTTGTATGAATAAGCCTAAATGTAATCTCTTCTAATATCGAAATGTTTTTCAGAAGCTTGTTGCTGCTTTGAGGTTAAAGAAAACTCCTTGTCATGATGTCAACAGAGAAGAGGATGGAATATATTATATAGTAAGTGACTTTCAAATAGACCGCTGGACCATGTTTCTAATGCTCCATTAAGTAGTTACCAGTTGTAAGCTGAATACATATAAAATAGTGACTTGTGGTGGTCACTATGGCACATTCGTGGAATAGGAACATAGTTTAATTGAACTGTTTCCACTTCTACAAGTTTATTTTTATAAATTTACTGTAAAATATATTTGTGCATGGGAATATATTTGACCCATGCATAAGATTTTTAATTACAATTTTTGTTTGTAAGGAGAATTCATGATTATATGATGAGTTCAAACATATTTGTTGTCCCAATACCACAGAGTTTCTTAAGATGGCATTTAGGATCATAATGCTGGTTTACAAAATAACAGGTAAAGACTGCATTCTCTTGAAAATTGCTTATCACTTTAAGGTACCAACTATTCAACACTGACAGTCAATACACACATACACACACACACACACACAAATAAAACTTTACAGACTTTTTGTTATATGTATGTCTGTATATATAAAATTTTAAAGACTTTTTGTTATTTTGCAAAAACAAGTTTGCCTTACTTTGTTTTTAAGATAATGCCTTGGGTCATTTTCTTTCTTATATTTCTATTTTTTTTTTTTTGCTATGTCTTCTGTCATAGGTCTTTGACACGTATGTATTGCTTAAGACTTCATTTCACTTCTCATGCTGTTCAAAAGACCCTCTCTGTAGGGTTTCTCAGACAATGAATGATAGAGGGTTGAAAGAGCAAAAGAAAAATGAAAAGAATTCTAGGGTCATTTCTGATACATCTCTGGAGAAAAGACATTCTTCTGGTCCATATTCTGTCCATCCACCCCTATCCAGTGCCCAGGACAGCAATGCATAAATGGTGACATGGTAAAAAGTACTAGATTTTTCCTCTATTAGTCAATTGCATAAAGTATTTGTCAATACCACTTTAGTTAGTTGGGACCATTCTTTACACTGGAACTCCTTAAACTGGGATCAGAGTAAACTTTCCATTAAATAGCCAGTAATTTCTATGAAGTTATATGCGGTATATTTTATGTATTTTCCTTTTATCTGTAGAGACCATCCATGGATTTTATCAATTTTTCAAGGATCTTGATGATGACAGAAAAAGTTTTTATATAACATAACTCTGCAAATATAGAAAAGATATGATCAAAATGACTTTTTTGAAGAAAGTGCACAGTTTTCATATATTTATTTTCATAAACATTCTAGGTGTCATTGGCTTTAAAGTTTAGACACTTCAGATTCCTTTTTAATCATAAATATTTTCAGAGGAATACAAATTACTCAAAAGAGTTTTGTTGGCATTATCTCTTTCAGCATTCTGTAAAACCTGTACCAGATTTTAATAGTTATTCTTGCAAACAAAAAATACATGAAACCCTGTTTATGTTTAAGTTTGTGTTCATTTTATAAACCTTTATATAGACTTTTGGTTATCCTATTACTAGGTGTGTATTTTTAAAGGATGCTATCTATTATTTTTTAAAATATTCTGCTGTTGACTCCTGCTATATGAATATTCATTTCTGTTTTCTCTAGGGTTTGGTATTATATTTGTTAATTTGTTTTATTTGTTGATTTGACCTTTCCCACAGAAATAGAATAATCAGTTGTGATCTAGTCATAATTTTTTTTATCTTAAATGGAAACTCCAAATGTATTTATTCTACCTCCTGTATAAAGCCCCTATCCCTGGTGGTGCAGAAACTTTGCCTCCCACCTCCATTTATACTCAGGAGGATATTTATTTTTGGTATTCCCATAGCTATATTAAAACAATTTTCAGGGGCCTCCATGGTGGTGCAGTGGGTTAAGTGTCAGCACTATGAAGCTATCTGCAGCCACTGCAGCAAGAGTTTGATCCCAGGCCAGGGAGCTTCCCACATGGCACTGCAGACCTCTCCTGCCTCGCCTGCTTCTCCCCTCAGCAGTGTACTTCAGTGGATCTGCCTGTTTTGCTCCCCACTGTGTCTCTGGTGAATTGTTTCATCCCCTCACACCTCTGGCCTACAAGCCAGTTCTTTTTTTTAAAAGATTTATTTATTTATGCATACAAGAACTGGGTGTAGACCAGAGGTGTGGGGGGGGGGGGTAGGGTGAGAGGATTCACCAGAGATAGAGTGGGGAGTGGAATAGGTGGACTGACTGAAATACCCTGATGAAGGGAGCAGGGTGCGAGGCAGGAGAGGTCTGCTGTGCCATGTCAGTCAGCTCCCTGGCTGGGGATGAACCCGTGCTGTGGTGGCTCTGGATAGCTTCAGAGTGCTGAGACTTAACCCGATGCACCACCAGGGAGGCCCCACCCCATTTCTTGTATGCAGAAATAAATAAATATTTTTAAAATTTTCAGCCTGTGTTTCTAACAATTGACAATTCATTTTATCTTTTTCATTAAATATACCAGTTTAAAGAAATTGTCCACATGTTTTGATAATATATATATACGCATATACATATATATATGTATATGTATGTATATAATATATATATATGAGTGTGTGTGTGTATTTTTTTTTTTTTTTGGTAAATTTTCAGTAAGGGGGAAAGGGAGGTTATCCTGGTTTCTAATGAGTCCAAAAAGGCTTCCCAGGCCAGCCCTTATCCCCATTTGATGGGCAATACGTTCCTCACCTAGACAGTATTTAAAGACTATTGACTTTAGTGATTGTGCCAGAAGTATTTTTGGTATATTTATTTCTTGTCTGAGTGAATCTCTTTTCCAGAAGAAAAGGTTGAAATTTAATAATATCGATGTAGCTGGCCAGAAGCTGCTCTGAGTTATGTTGTTAGGTCTCAGCGTGTATCTTCTCCCAGCTGCAAACTTTCTCCATACGTGCAGTCTCTTTGGTGCCAAAGGGGACCAGCAAAAAGGGCTGAAATTATAGCTGCTGTTGCATGGGTGACCTTACTTATACTAACCCTCCTGCGAGTTTTCTTTAGAATCCTTGAAGATTCTGACTAACCACCTACACTAACATTTAAGATCTACTTTTAAGATGGTCAGTTACTATTTCTTGAACATAAATTATTTGCGATAGTAACAGAAAATCTGGGTTTAAAACTTTATATACTTAACTACAGTGTATTTTAAATAGCCATTTGATTTTGAGTTATTTTCTTAACCCCCAAATATATGGTATGACATGTATGAGAGTAATTGTATAAATTGTATCTTTTCCAAGTCTTCAAAATCTATTTCTTCAAGATAATAAAAAATATATATATAGTATTTCCATCATTAAACACCTGAGACGTAACTATAAGCTTGACTTTCTGGGAGAATTAAATAGTAGCTATTATGAGTTGAAATATAGGTCCCCAAATATATAAGGCGATGTATATAAGTATCAGAAAACCTAGTTTGACATATATACAAAACTGTACTTTTTGTTTATTTGTTTTAAAAAAGAAAAACAATGGAGTACAGTATTTTTTGTGCAGCGAAAATATCTTGAAATGTCAGGCTAGCGGTTATTTGAGTGGAACAGAATGATAAAGGAAATAAACGTTTTTTTTTATGTTTATATACTTCTCGATTACTAGGTTTTTTTAAGCTCAAGTAGGTATTACTTTTATAAATTAAAACAGTCAGCTATTATATTTATTGAACAATTGTTCAAATATTTCCCTTACGTGACCTGCTATTTAGTAGTATTCTGCCAGATAATATTTATTAGAAAGTCCCAAACAATTTATTCAATAGAAATAAATGATGTAATACTTAGTTGGGTTTTATTCTTAGATTACATAAGGTTTTATTCTACTAAAAATCACTTTTCCTGTTTCATAGCAATTATGGTGACTCATTTTCTCTTTCAGTTGCTGGGTCAGGATTTCTAGAGACTGTGCTTCCCTCTGTCCGCCTATAATCAGCTCACCATTCTGCTGCCTGAGGTGTCATTCACATGCTGGAGAAAGGTGGAACTCCATGCTCTGTCACTGTTCTGGACCGCCCCTGAGAGGAAGTGATGGGTAAGTAACTCTGCTTCTTACTGCTTTTCGGGCTGTAATAGCTCATTCACTACCTTTCTATGCAAGGAAATCTTTCACATTGGTTTAACTCCCGATTATTGATCTCTCAACTTCTGTTGGGAGCTGACATTGAACTGGAAATATCAATTTTCAGCGGCCTCCCTGATGGCACAAGGGTTACATCTCAGTGCTCTCAAGCTATCAACAGTCACTATGGCCTGAGTTTGGTCCCTGACCAGGGAGCTGGCACACATATGTCGCATCAGACCTCTCCTGTCTCGCCCGCTGCTCCCTTCAGCAGTGCATTTCAGTAGATCTCCCTGTTCTTCTCCCCACTCTGTCTCTGGTGAATCCTTTTACACACCCCTCCCCCAGCACTTCTGCCCTGAACCACAGTTCTTGTATGCATAATTAAATAAAATCTTTAAAAAGAAAGAATCAGTTTTAAGATAAAACTTACTTTTTAAAATTTTTTAAATTTATTTAGTGTATAAGAACTGGGGTGTAGTGTAGAGGTGTGGGGGGGAGGCGAGAAGATTCACCAGAGACAGAGTGGGGAGCAGAACAGGCGGATTGACTGCAATACCCTGCTGAGGGGAGCAGCGGGCAAGACAGGAGAGGTCTGTTACGCCATGTGGGTTAGCTCCCTGGCAGGGGATGGAACCCTGAGACTTAATTCCTAGGCCAGCAGGGAGGCCCACAACTTACTTTTTATGAAAGAAATTGTACATGTTTATATTCCTAGAGGAATAAATGATACGTATTATTTTATTATTTATGTCCCTATTTTTGGATACAATTTATCTACTGTGTGATCCTGGGCAAGTTTCTTAAATACTTCAAGCCTTAATTTTTCCATAACTGTTGAAAGCAAGGATATAAAAATATGTAATCCTTACTGTTGTTTTAAGGACTAAATGAATTATTGTGTACAAAGTACTTAAAATACCATCTGGCAAGACAGTTGTGTAATAAATATAAATTATCTTCATCATTTATGGAAAAATATTAACCACAACATTTCTCATTAAATATTTTAAATGAATAAACTGTGATAATAAATATATGATATATATTGATGTGCTTTCCATTAATGACCTGAGGCAAATATCAGTACTCATATAAGATGATTACCATTTCTGGGAAAGGCTTTCAAATCAGTAGCTATGACAGGTGAAGTATTTGAGTAATTATTGATAATAATAATAATAATTTTAAAACAAGCAGCTCATTATGATACTTTTAAATGCTCTATTCATGTTTTACACACATGGAAGGTTATCAAAGAAGCAGAAATATAATCCTGAATTTAGTTTGATAATTTTTTCTCATCACAGATTTAAAAATAGTAACCAACAAAGGAGAACATTATGATTACACATATTGTAACATTAATAAATGAAGAAGTTACATTTGCCTTAGTTTAGTTTCTATCTAGAAGTCAATTTACAGATAAATAACAATCTATCTGTGCCATATTATTGTCCAAGTAAAGAGAAAGAAAAGGAAAAGGGCAGAGGGAAGGGGGAAGGGAAGGGGAGTGGAGAAAGAATGAAATAAAGGAAAGATAGGAAAGAAGAAACAGAAGGAAGGAAGTAGGAAGAAAGGGAGAGAGGAAGGCAAGGAGAGAGGGTGGGAAGGAAGGAAAAAGGAAGGAAGGGAGGGAGGGAGAGAGGGAGGGAGGGAGGGAGGGAGGGAGGGAGGAAGGAAGGAAGGAAGGAAGGAAGGAAGGAAGGAAGGAAGGAAGGAAGGAAGGAAGGAAGGAAGGAAGGAAGGAAGGAAACGGAGAGAATGTGAATAGAAACAAAGGACACTAGGTTTCAGTTTCAAAACATTTCCTTTGTATATTCCACAAATTAGATTGTCAAGTACTCAGCTTCTCTCAGAAATTTAGGCTGTTAGCCATTAACAACCTACTTTGAATTAATTTAATCAGATTATCAGATTAGAATTTTTCCCAGGCCTGCCAAAATCAACCACCCCGAGGAAACTGGAGTTTGACTGAAAAATGGAATTGACAGGATGTTTGATTTTGGAGCTCAGGGCTGCTGCTCCAGGAGGAGGGACATGGCATTCAGTAGGCCAGGAGAGCCTGGGACAGCAGAGGGCAGCCTGAGGGCACTGGGTGCCTGAGGGCTGATTAAGAGAGTTTAGGAAGAGGTGAGAAGTTTCCCAAGACAAACAGCAAACTCTGCACTTTGGCTCAGATCCCTGGTGGCAGTGCACATTCTTGGTATCTGCTCTTGTTACATTTAATCATAGTGATATTATTTGTGAGATTAGAGGTACCACATTCTCAGAGAGGACAACTGAAGGTTATGTGTTTATACCTGCAGAGCAGCTCTGTTTTATGTCCCACTGGTTTTGCTTATAAAGTAAGAAGTACTGTATTTTAGACCCCTGGTCCAAAAGGCTAATGTAACATTAATCATGTTTTTAGGAGACTGGAGATTTCAACCCTAAAGCCTAATCAGCATTCTGCAGATAAAGTTCCACATGGGCCTTGTGAAGTATAGACTAGATGTAGCAAAACAGAAACCAGCTTTTCATTCCTATTAATATTACAGACTTCTGAATAAATCGTAACATGTTTCATGGTGAGTGGAATGTTCTGGGTGCCTCTGGTCAGATAGAAGTACAAGACTCTGTCATCAATGCCCTTTCCCTGAAAGCCTAACATAAAATTCAGTAAATTTGATCACTACCTTTAAGTGAATATTTATAGTGTTTTGGGGTGTCAAATTCAGTTATTATCATGGTTTAGGTTCCAAAAAAAAATGTTGTAGTAACTGTAAACATTTAAGGGGTTAAACTTTCATGAACTCAAGTAAGCACTTTAGAAAGAAATTGAGGAGACACAATACTCATTGTGATTACATTCAAGATAAAGAACTCCTATCGATTTCCTTTGCCATACAAAGTACCATTATCTGGGTGGTATTAGACAACAAAAACATTCTCTCACAACTGTGGAGGTGAGAAATCTGAAATCCTAGTGTCTGTAGACCATGCTTCCTCCAAAGGCCTGTTCTGTGGCGTTCTGTCAGGTCCGGTAATTACCAGCACTCCTTCATAGTTCTTACATTGTGGAGCCACAACTGCAATCTCTACTCCATTCTCACATGTTGCATTCCCTATTAGCTTGTCGTCACTTCCTTGTATTTCTCTGTGCACCTGTCTCTAATCTCTTATCATCTTCTTGTAAAGACACTAGTCAAAACAGGACTAAGAACTCACTCTACTTCATTATGAATTGATTTTAAGTAGGTACTTCTACAATGGCCCTGTTTCCAGGAAAAAAAGAAAAGTTTCCATCCATTCTCAGTTATGATTAAGCATATCTATTTAGACTTCACAATTTAACCCACAAATTCGTAAACACAGGAATAAGCCAGATGACAAACATATTTAGCCATGATAAAGGAACAAACATTCCCAGTAAGAAAGCCACTTGAGTGGATTGCTGCATTAATCATTTATCATATAATTCTCCAGTAGTTAATAAAGATATAAAATAACTCACAAATGTTTATTTTCCAGAGTCTAGTTTCTTTCCATCCTTGAATGTGTATTAATTTATGGGCCTCTAATGGTCTATTTTAAATTAACCTAGCAACACCTATATATCTGTATGTAATTCACAGCTTCTGTTTTATTTCACATTAAATATTCCCTTAAGTAATTTTCTCAATAACTAATTTCTAACATGAGTGCCTGGGACTGTGTGGGTTACTGAGAATGGTTAGTGGTCCTCTGTCCTTAATGTCTTGGGAGTAGATAGATAAAACATTGCAGTAGCATTTTACATTATTTAGAAGTATGCTTTTGCTTTGTGTCATAGCAAGGTGTAGAAAAAATGTTAGATTAAATCTGGATGGGAAAATCTCAGTCTTCCTAGTAGAACTGATAAACATTCTATGTCCAAGTAGAAATATCCAGGCAAAGTGCTACAAGAAAGGGCATTAGCACAGTATGCAGTTTGGGGAGAGAAAACATGCAACTAACCTGTTTCGTGCACTGATGGTATAATGTGGATAATTTGCAAGAGTTGTTACAAGAGAGCTAAACAATGATTTTCGCACAATGAATACTTATAGAATACATGCCCATTTTAGAATAAACCCTCAAAAAATACTATCTTAAAGATACTAGAGCTAGTGATTGAGAGCATAGGCTCTGGAGTCAGGTTATTTGGATTTAATGCTGTTTTCCCACTTATTAAAACTACATTTAACTCTTTAAACCTAGTTACCTATTTAATGGAGATAATGATAATGTGTTAGAGCCTTGGGATGACCATAGCAAAATAATCATAAGTTTGGATGATTCAAATGCTAGAGATGTCTTCTCTCAGAGTTTTGGAAGCTAGAATTCCAACCTCAAGGGGTTGGCTGTGTTGGCTTTTTACATGTTTTCTAGGGGAGAATCTGTTCCATGGTGCTCTCTCAGTTTCTGCTGATTGTCAGCCATCCTCCCTGTTCCTTGTTTCGTAGACACTTCACTCCCTTCTCCAGACCCCCCTGGTATTCTCTGTGTGTTTCTGTGTCCCAGTTTCCCTCTTCTTATAAAGACACAAGTCAAACTAGAGTTAGGGCCACACTTAATCCCCTATAGCCTCACGTTAACTTAATCACATCTTCAAAACCCCTGTATTTCTAGAGAACATCACATTCACAGGTTGCAAGTGTACATGAATTTTGGGGAGACTTTTCAACCCAGTTCAATGGTATGTGTTTTTCACTGGACTGGAGTGAGGATTAAAGGAAACTGTTTGTATATTAATTTAGTAGTGTAGTGCCCAGTGCATTTTAGATATCCATGTGACCGTTTAATTAAGATTATTCTCCATGGATTGACTTTAAAACATAATTACAGGAAACTATGTTAAATGGAATAAATTGGGATATTACCTAAAAGTAGTCAGATCTACAAACTTTTCAGTAGATTGTTTTACTTATCATGATATTCTACATATCTTTTCTCTTCTATGGAAAAAGAAACACTAAGTGAAAGGATTATTTTGGTATAGTATCACAAACATGTGAATAATTTAGCCATTGTTAGCAAGCATTGGAGCAGAACATACTAATGTGGTTTTAATGGTCCTCAAACACAATGTGATAAAGAATATATCATGAAAAATCTATTTCATAGAGATTTAAGAACTCCCTAAGAGGAAAAATAAGCGTAATACCCTTGGGAAAATTGCCAACTCTGGAGACATCTGGATTTGGGGTCCAGCTTGAGTAATAAAGTCCTCTATACTGAGTTATTTTTTAGCGTTATTAATTTAACCAGCTTTATTGAAGGATGATTGGAAAATGAAAAAAACTGCATATAGTTGATATGTGGAACATGGTATTTTGATATGTGGTGATCACCAGAAGTCAACCACGCTAGTTTGACACATCCATTGTCTCACGTATTTAACTCTTCTGTGTGTGTGCTGAGAACACTAAAGTCTTAGCAAATTTCTATTATTCAAATGTTAACTGTGATCACTATGCTGCATGTTATAGCTCTAGAACTTAATTATTTTATAGCTGAAAATTTGTAGCCTTTGACCAGTATTTCACCATTTTCATACCCCCTAAACCTGGGCAACCACTGTTCTACTCTGTTTCTCTAGATTTGACTCTTTAGATTCTCTACAAAAGGGAAATCATGTAGTATTTTTTCTTTATTCTGTATCTGACTTATTTCATCTAGCAAAGTGGGTTCCAAGTGTGTGTATCACACTTTATCATTCATCCACGGGTGGGTATTTGATTTTGATTCAGTTCTTAGACAACTAGCATGTCTTATACAATTTTCTCAAGAGTAATATAATCCCTTAAACTTTTGGTCATCTAAAATTACTTTCTGTTGCTTTTGCATGTGAAATGAACGTTGGCTAATCTATAAGTTATGATACTGTTATTAATAATTAATAATCTTTTCCATATCATGTAAGAGAAAAGTAATCTCAAACTGACTTAAACAATAAGGAAATTTACTGGTTCACATAAATAAAAATAGTCATAGGTAAGGTAAGATTTAATCTGTGCTTTAATAATATCATAAAGGTGCGGGCCTCCCCGGTAGCACAGCGGTTAAGCGCTGAGCTGTGGAGCTGTCAGCAGCGGTGACGCAAGTTCGATGCCCGGCCGGGGAGATTCCCACATGGCGAGGCAGACCTCTCCTGCCTTGCCCGCTGCTCCCCTCAGCAGTGTATTTCTGATCTGCCTGTTCTGCTACCCGCTCCGTCTCTGGTGAATCCTCTCGCCGTCCCACGCCTCTGGCCTGTACCCCAGCTTGTATGTATAAATAAAAAAAAATATATCATAAAGGTGCCAGTTACCCCTTTTCTCCGATCTCTCTTCTGTTTGTAAGATTGGAGTTTCATTCCAAGTTTGGATGTTGTCACAGTTACAAAAAGGTTACTCCTAAATATGCATGCCTCCTTTTTATGAGAGACTGGGTCAGTTTAGTCATATTGTCCATAACACTCTGAAGCAATATTTCTGGTTAGAGGAATGCCAAGCATTAATTGGTTTATGTCTGGTTTTCTCTAAAGTCTATTGACTTATGGCACCATAAATCACCTCTGACCTTTATAGTTGAAATTTAAATTACTCAAAACTAATTTATCCTAATGTTGATTCTAGGTTGTTTCACAGTAAGTTCTTTGCCAAAAATATTTTCTCTGCATAAATAATTGACTGCAAATTAATTTTGCTTTAAAAGATAAAATAATTGATTGACAGTTTCTTTTAATAGTTTGTTTTAAATTTTTGTTGCAAATTTCCTCCACTTAGCAATGCTATTGATGATATTCTTGTGCTAACAGATGAAAATAATTTTCCCCAAGAGTCTATTTCTTCTTTTGAAACTCAGAGTTGAACATGTTTCCCCTGTTTTGGAATGTCTATCAGTGGACATGTGACAATATGCCAAGAACGAGTGACTGCGTATAAGGCGTTCACAATGCGATGCAAAGCTCAGTTACTAATATGCAACCTTACACTGGACATTTCTACCAATCAGGAATCATGTAACAGTTTCTTTTGGGGAGATTGGAGGAGGTTGATACTTCTTCAACTTCCAACTTTTAATATTGTCTGATAAATTTGATAGAAATAGCATTAGATAGAAGCTATTGTTTCTAAATTAATCTTTTTTAAAGATGTATTTTATTTATGCATACAAGCCGGGATATAAACCAGAAGTGGGGGGTGAGAGGATTCACTAGAGACAGAGTGGGGAATAGAACAGGCGGACCCACTAAAGTACACTGCTGAGGGGAGCAGTGGGTGAAGAGCGAGACAGGAGAGATCTGCTGCACCATGTGGGAAGCTCCCTGGCCAGGGATCGAACTCGTGCTGCAGTGCCTCTGGATAGATTCATAGTGCTGCAACTTAACCAGTTGCACAACCAGGCTATTTCTAAAATAATTTTAAAAGTGATCATTAATGCTTTAGAAGACTTTGTGAATTACTAGCAGCCTCTTTCATATTTGCCATAGTTTGTTAAACTTCTGGTTTTGACAGGTGGGAGGGAAGGACTGTGCTCATGAAGGATTTGCAAACTGATAACATTTTCTATTATATTGTGCAATCTGATTTTACACTCTTATTTCACACTTCCAGTTAGTTTCATTGATGTATTTTTTTATCCGGTACATTTAAATACTTGTTACCATCTATTATGTTAAGACTGTCACCATCTACTAGCCACTGTATAGATGCTTGAATAAAAATGAAAGTACTGTGTCCTTTGAAACCAAACTATTAGCCACTTACTTTATCTTTTATGGCAAAATTTCCTTACAACCAGCTTTGCAGACAAAATGCTTACAGCAAAGAACTTGTAGCAAATCTATCTGACACATCCAATGTTGTGTAGATACTGTTGAATTTTCATAAAGAAATAGTGTGGACAATCCATCTTTATTCCTTTGTCCATAACACACAGGTGTTCACACACACATTCTTTTTCTGTTTCAATGACAGTGAGATTTGTCCTTTAAAACCATAATTAACATTTTCTTCTTTGCTATAGCAGTCTAGATATTCCTGCATCAGTTTTGCCAGACACATGGTGAATTATTTGTTTTGGCATTAAACTTGAGAAAGTGCTATTCTATCTTTGATATCTTTGATTTTTTTATTTGTTCTGGTCCTTCAGATACATTAATTATCCATTGACTTTTTTATTTTAAATTGCTTTATTGATCAACTTCTCTTCATGATTTCATTTTCTTTTTATTTCTATTATTCTGAATTATATTCCATGTTTTCCACTTGTGTCAGTGTTTTACTTGGGAACTAGTGAGATATCTGCTGATGTCATTTATCTGGCAAAGAAGAACAGTTGACTGTTAAACTGAGTAGGAACAATTGGACAGAAAAGAACAAATTTTATTTTAGGAATGGAGGTAGGGTACATATGGACATTAAAAAAAATGAGATCTGCAGCATTGTAGAGATGTCTATGCTGAAGATTTGGAGGTTGTCAACTGATTTGTAAGAGTGAATTTGATTTCTGAGTAGAGTAAGAAAAGAAATGTTACTAAGGAGGGAATCTTAATATCTTAATTTAAAGTATTGAAAATAAAATCAGATACATAATAAGAAAAAAAAAAGCGTAACCCAAGGGCAAACAGGCTCAGGGAAGCAAAGGAATAATTTTATTACTTTTATATATGTTTCAGTAACATACCCGTGGGATACTTAGACTGATCATCCTTTCTATTTAAATATTTTTCTAATGCCTATTTTTATAATTTTTTAATTTTAGAACCATTATATATGTGCAGAATTATTGTAAGGATAGTAGTTCACACCAATATTCTCATGACATTCATATGATGTATTTGTTATTCAAGCCCATTCGATGCATTATTATAAACAAAATTCTTTATTCAGATTTCCTTAAAGCCCTAAAGCCCTAAAGCCCTTTCAGTTTTTCTTGACTGTGATGGTTTTAAAGATTTTCCTTGTTTCTGATCAACTTTATAACTTTTAGATTTCCTGATCAATTGTTAAATAGAATATATATCAATTTCATTTTCCCTGGTATTTTCTTATACATAAAGTATTGCATTTTGCAGAGGAAGACCACACAGGTAAATTATCATTATCCACACATGATATCAAAAATGAAAATAGCTGATCATTGTTGATGTTAACTAAAATTACCTCCCTTTTTCAGGTTGGTCCACTGTCAAATCACTCTGTTTCTCTCTTTTGTCATTGTACTCTTTGGAAGGAAATCATTATGCTCAGCTTATACTTAAGGATAAGGAGATTTGCTCCATTTCCTTAAAAATAAAATCTATGTATAGATAGACATGATATATAAAAAATATGCACATAAAAAATGTATATATATATATAAAGAGAGAGAGAGAGAGAGAGAGAGAGAGAGAGAGAGAGAGAGACTATATCCATATATATGGAATTCTTTGGTGTGGACTATTCATCTTTGCTCTCCAAGTTATTTATACATAAAATCATTACTTTATATCAATTTTATCCATATGGACTCATGGATATTTATTTTATACTTTGGGATATAATTCAACACTACTTTATTGTTCAAACTATTTTAACTTTGGCCATTATAACCTCTTTTATTTGGCTTCCATATCCCTTTGATATATTCCCATCATTGTTTATTTTTTATATTTTGGCACTTTATGGTATTACAAGATGCTTCAGGCCAATTTTTCACGTTTCCTGCCAAGTGCAAGAATCAGGCATTTTTCCAAGGAGCCCTAGTTCCTTTTATTAGAGAATGGTGTTAGTAACTAAGATCTGGGTTTAGGTGTGCTCTTTTATAATTGAGGAATTGCTTCTTATGCCTTCTCAGTCAACTGAGCAAAAACATACCTGTGGTTCAATCTTCTTTAGTAATTTTGACATATACAATACAGTACTATTAACGAAATCATAATATTGCTCATTACACCCTAGAATTTACTCATCTTCTTACTGACACTTGGCTTTTAAGTATTAACCTTGTATTTTGAAACCTTGCTATAGTTGCTTTTTAGTTTTTATTTTTTTATTAAAGTAACATTGAATTTTAACATTATATAAGTTTCAGGTGTTTCAGTTTCATCACTAAAAATCGATGTCTATGTATATTACATTATGTTTACAACTAAAACTTCAATTCTATAGTTTATTTAAAAAAACTTTGGGATTTTTCTATATAAACAACCCTATCGCCTATGAAGAAAGACAGCTTTATTCTTTTCCAATATACGTATTTTTAATTCTACCTCTTGTTTGATTTTACTAACTAGGACTTCCTGTGTGATGTTGAATAAGAGTAATGACAATATCCTTGCCTTGCTGTCGATTTTAGGTAGAAAGCATGTAATTACTCAGTAGTATGTTAGCTGCAGATTTTCTGGACAATCAAATTTTGAAGAAGTTTTCTTCTGTTTCTAACTGGTGTATTTCTATCGTGACTGAATGTTGGACTTTTATACTTTGAGAATTTGACTTGTTAGTATTTTATTGACAATCTTTGTGTCTGTGATTATGAGAGACCACAGTTCAATAGTTATTCTTTCTTGTAATGCTTTAATCTAGTTTGGACATTATGCATATTAATTATGCACATACTACTTTTTTTAATGCAGCAGATAATGGAGTAAGCTCAGTAATCCTGTTCATTTCTTGATCTCATTGAATGAATTAAGTAGTGTTCTTCCCCTTTTAGTTTTTGGAAAAGATTGGCGAAAATTTACATTACTTCTTGCATAAAAGTTTGGTAGAGTTCACTTGTGAAACCAAGCGTATTTGGCAATTTAATTGGGAGGTTATTAATAACTAATTAAAGTTATTTACAGATACAGAGCTTTCCATGTTTTTTTCTTTGCATGTATTCAGATTATTCTTAATACTTTTGAAACTATAAATTATACTGGATAAAATATAAAAATGCTGTGGAGAGTCCCTAAAAAAGTGATTCAAAAATCTAGCAAATGGTAGGAATGGTTTAAGAAAAAATATATACCAAACTTGCGGTGGGAATGTGATGCCATTTTAAAAATTCTAATAAGATTAATTAGAATAGTTTATCATTTTTCCATTATTTATGTGCACACTATGTTTGTTTGTTTATGTGTGATATGTGTCCTTGTGCATCTCCATTTGCTGCTCCAGGAGTAAAAAAAAAAAAAAAAAATTCTGTTTTGACAGTTGTGTGTTGTTTCTTGACAATTATATTTTTATTTTAAATCGTTGCATATGACCTTCATGGAAAGTATTAGTCATTTAAGATCATTTTCCTTGTAATAATTTGAGTTGTTCCATGATCACATTCCATTTGCATTTAACATTTATTTGAAATTGCTTCTCGGTGTTTTATGAGTTTTCTCATGAGGAAACAGGTGTTCAAAGTACTGTGTTATTATTAGTATATCTTGCTTAAAGTGAAAGCCACTGTAGTGCAGTTTGCAATTTACTTTGGAGTAGTAGGAGACTTTGTTGCACAATGATTCTGTCTTGGATTTCTGTTTTTAAATATTAGCATTTCAGAAAATATATGGCTTTTTTTGGCCCAGTTGGCCTGGGAAATATATAGGAAACATGAAAAATAGATTAAAAAACGATCGATCATAATTTCACACAAGCAATCACATATTTAGGCGCTTTAAGATATGTGACATCACAAAGCTATACAATAACCCCAAATATGGCCTTTTTCATCATAGTGCCTTTCCTTGTAACCTGTTTATTATAAATCCTTGAACATGTGATCATTCTCAGGATTGTCATAACACTCTATCACCTATATAAAACCACTAGACTTAGACATTCCAAGGTGCTCAGAAGATGATGACCCTCTTTAGCATTGATTGTTCAGTTTACTTACTAGATTATTAGCAACCTTACATTAGGGGCTGTATTTTTTACCCCCACACCATACTTATACTAGTGTTCCACACAAAGTCAGCATTAATTCAAATTCTTGAGAAGATGGTTGAATGAGTGAATGATGTTCATATTCTTATGTCAGCTGGTAGAATTGTTGTAGCAATATCTCATTGTAGTGTAATTTCACTTTTACCTTACCTCTTCTGCTTATATATGATACATGCACACACAGTAATGTCATTTATATATCAAATATTATATATTTTATATACAATAACATTTGTTTGCTATTGGCTTCTTTCTCCCTCTACTAACTTTGCTGGGGCTTTTTGATTCCTACTTAAAGGTCAGTAATCTATTCGACAGTGCAACCATCTTCTAATATTCACAGGTTCTGCACAACTTGTACAGAATGTATGACGCAAGTGTACACTAGAGAGTAGGTATCTTGGGTCATTTTAGAATTGTATCTCCAATAGATAGCAAGGGTATGCCTACTCCAATCCAGTTCCCATCATCACCTTTCTGCTTCCAGCTTCATACATGTAATTTTTCCTCTTTTTTTTGGACAATGTGAAAAACAGATACTTTCTTCATAATTTACATGTTCAAACACCTAAATATAGAGATATTGCATTGCAACAATAAGACCAGATTCACTCCTTTTTACTTGGACATTGTATTAGTTTGTTCAGGCTGCCATAACAACACAACAAATAGCATGGCTTGAACAGAGATTTATGTTCTCACAATTCTGATTGCTACAAGTCCAAGATCAAGGTGCCATTCTGAACCTTTCTCCTTGACTTGACAATGGCTGTCTTCTCCCAATGTCTTCATATGGTCTTGTCCCTGTGTCTATGTCCTTATTTCTTTATATCGTATTAGGACGTACCTAACAACCTCCTTCAACTGAATTATTTCTTTAAAGATGCTCTCATCAAAACAGTCACATTTTGAGGTATAGGGAGTTAAGATGTCAACATATGAATTTGAGGCATGACAAACCTTCTCCCTCGCCCCAGGAGAGTGGCAACTTCCCTGAATCCAACTACCTCTTAATGGGGGGCTTTGTGGATCATGGTTTCTACAGGCTTGAAACAGACCTCCTGCTGCTGGCACTTAAGTTTCTGGATGTCTCATAAAAGTCTTACTGACACTCTGTCCTAAATGAGGAGACATCCTTCTACCCTGGTGAAACAATAGAAACTAACATTCCTAAATAAAAGTTGTTTCACCATTTTTCGTTAAGAATTTGGTCAGGAAGAAAACCAACTGGTTATCTCTATGTCAGCACTCTCCTCTCGACTTCTCTCACTCTTCCACGTGCTGACTTGCCATGTTCGCAATGTTTGGCTCCTCGCTACTGTGTCATAGATCTTAGTGACCAAATCTTTGCTTGTGACATCAGAGAATTTTGATTATTATGTGAATTGTACATCCATGACGAGCTTCTCATAGTTTCCTTTTCTTTGACTATCTGTAGATGTATTTTAATGGTTTACAGTTCAGGATGTGAGTTTACATTTAGCCTAATAAGTAAATAAGCTAGGAAACTGAGGAAAGGGAAATAAGACCACTGGGTAACTCTTTATCTAAAAAACACAAGTAAATTATATCCTTTGATCCCGTATCTAGAGGCACTTTCCAGAGCACTGAGCACTCAGTACTCTTTGAATGATGTCACTCTCTGGTCCTGTGATGACCACGTTCATCTGGCTAGGGTTGAAGAAGTGTGGGTGGCAGTGAAGGGGTCCCTTCTTTGCTCTTAAAGGTGCACAGTAGGAACTTTGTGATTACTATATGCAACGGTTACATTAGTGTTAATTTGGCCACCCCAGAAGAGATTAGGTGAGAATTTCAAAGAAACATGTGGTCCTATTTACCTTCCTATTGTCAGCTCCTCCATAATATAAAATACCACTTTTTAAAAAAGATAATACAGTTATCCCAATCACCAACTCCAAAGACTGAACAACAAACAGTCCCTATTTGCCCCCGAGGAATAGGGTTAAAACTTGCTCTCCAATGACAAATCCCAACCCGGAACAGATTTCAGCCAGGCAGCTAGCAGAGCTCGCTGGGTGAACTGCACAGCCCATGGTGGGTGCAGAGCTCAGAGCCGGAAAGCAAACAGCTGCTGTAGCCTGATTTGAGTTAAAATAGTGTGAGTGTTTAGTCTGGCGCACGGCTTCAGGGGAGATTGGCAGCTGGGTCAAACAAAGTCCTTCCATTGGCTCTCTTCCCAGGCAGCTTCTGCTAGTATTTAGGTACTAGTGCAGTGGAGGGCCCTTTTTTCAGGCAAAACCTAACATCTGACCGCACCCTCTTTGCTTTTTCAAAAAAAAAAAAAAAAAAAAAGGAAAAAGCTTCTTTTTCCTTCTTTCGTTAAGATAAATTCTCCGGTAGGCAACCTCTCCCACTAATTGTGTATTAGCTATGTATTTTATCTTGAGAGCTGACGCACTAGAATCCCAACGTGGTGTGCAAGCTGCCTGTTACAGTGCTGGATTCATAAAAGGGCCTTTATGGTTCGTGAAAGAATATCTGTGCTTAGGCAGGAAACTTTTGATCTGCAGAAAAGCCAGAAGACATCTAGGTAAGGAGACGTATCAAATCTACTTTTGGGGGAGGAAACTTGGGCAATGAGGATGATTCGTCACAGTAAGACGATAGGAGCTTGGAGTATGCATCTTCACTTTTGTAGAAGTTTAAAAGGTACTGACTATTGTTTGCTTATTTTTTGTTTGTTTGTTTAAATCTTAAGGGGATACTGTGGTCTGCATTTTTATGATTTTGTTTTCTGCTATTGAACTGATTATAGTGGATATAGTTTTATTATATCGCAAAATCTTTGTAAACTGCCACAGAAAGAGAGAGTATTTAGAAGGGAAATTGACAAGTTTTAAAGAGTAATTGTACAATCATTTGAGGACAGAGGAACACTGCATTAGACTAACAAGGGTTTAATTACCAAAAAAAGTTTAATGTTGCTTTGGAAGGAATATTAAGTAAGTTGTCTTTGTCTCTTACTTTTTAATTTTAGTCGCTGATTTAGCCTGTTGGGTCACATTTTTTGTTAGTGCTGAAGGCTGCTATGAATCCCTAATGAGGCCCCTTTGCACATGATTTTGGCATTTGGCCAAAATCAACTTCCCAGCGGCAAGCTTTCTCTAAAGAACCTGGAGCAATTTTTTTTTTTTTTTTATTAGAAATCATGTCTGAAAGCTGCCACAGCCAGTTGTGTGGGCATGTCAAAATGACTTTATACAGTAAATATGAAACAAGCATTTAAAAAAAATTTTCCTCATATTGTTGCTTTTATCTTTATGAGTTCCTCGCTGTGGCCACCTAAAATACGTTAGCTAGAACAAGGACAATCTTGAAGAAGATTTACCGATTTTTTTGTTTTTCTCAGCAAACCAGAGTAGGGGTGGTCATCTCATTGAGAAGTATACAGTATGAAAGGGTTATTCAAAACATTTCAGGATAAATAACAGATGAATTCTTAAAACTGTTAATCTCTGTAAGTAATACTCAGTGAACAGTAAGTAAAGAAGTTTTCTAGAAGTTTCCTTGCACGCACTTAAATTAAGCTTAACATCTTTTAATGGATTTTTAAAAATATTTTCGGTGCTGGGGTGTTGGGGATTCTAAAATAAGCTACCATTCATTCTATAATTTAAAATTTTATTGATATTTGGATCTTATTTATAGCAAATGTTTTAACAGAAATATTTGGTATATAAACATAACTTTAAGTGATTTCATTTAATTGCTGCTTTGCAATAAAAAATTTTTTTTGTGTGAAAAATTCTCACACTCAAATGCATTTATATCCAACTTTTGAAATGGTTAATTTTTATTTTATTATAACTTGATTTGTCAAGTAAGGCGATACGTGATTTTATACTCCAGTGTTTTAAGAGTTAAATTCGTTAAGTTGTAATGAAATACTGCAGTAATAAGATATTGACAGTCTCAGATTTTATAAAGCCATTTTCAGAAATATCTTTAGACATTAAAAATAGATACACTACAGTTTACATAACAACAGAAAAGTAAGATGCCAGTTGCTCTGTGTTATTTTTAAGAAATTTACCAGTTAGCATGATCCTATGTACTACTTTTTGTTACTCTATAGTAATCTAGGGTGAAAGTTTTTATCTTAAAAATAATCATATTTCTCTTTAAAATATTGATGAGAGCCTGACAGAGTCTCCTTTAAAGAAATGTGATTTAGACCTGTCTTTGTAGGCATGTTTATGTGTATTTGCTTTTCATATATGTATTATGATGTTTATCTTCACTTTATTATTAGATAGTGTAAAATGTTGCTAATATGAGTGATTAAAAATGAAACTGAAAATTAACTTCAAGTAAATTGAAGCATTAGAAAATTCATCTTGATTTGCTTTGGTTAAACTTATGTATATGTATCTTATGCAAGTATAAAATATTTTTATAGTATTGCTATACCAAATTATTATGCTATATTTATCTTACTAGTAGTTGAATTAAGTCATGGATTGAAATTATCATACTCATTACCATTAAAATCTGTACATTTTATAAATTGGGAAAAACAATATATGTATTCATTCTTTATGGAATTTACCTTGACAAGTTCTCTGCTTCTGTGTGAGCTCAAAGTTGGTTTCTCATTTATTGTAATCTTAGATATTTCTTAGAAAGTTATTACTACATAATATTGATATTTCCAAAGTTGTATAAAGTGGGAATATTTTATCACTATTATCAAACAGGTGCAGGAAAAAATAAGATAAGCTTTTATAGCACCTTGTTTTTTAACTCTGTATTTTAATCTTAACTCTCATACATATTCCATTGTCTTTAGTTTTCAATTTATGTTTTTTTAATCAATTATTTTATTTAACACTTGAAATTGGCGGACTATTCCTCTAAAATATACAAGATATGTTTCAAATGAAAATTGTGCCTCTTTTTGTGTGTGATTGTTGTTCATTAGCGGCCCTCCCAAAGTTAATGCCATAAAATAGACGACTTTTAGAGTTCCCAGATATGTGTGTGAGTTCAAAAGAAACTTCATTGCCACTGTATAAATGACTGCGCTCAAATATTTTTGATTTGAGGTACAAACAAGTTTTGAGCAAAATTTGCTATTCTCTTTACTGAAATAGTTAAATCTACTTACTTTTTCTTTAACTATGTATTTTGTTGATTATTTTAATAGTACAGGCTTTTTGACAGAATTACTAGCTAATTTTTCTTGAGATTATAAATGCAAAATGTTGAATACATTTTCTTCATTGAGTTCACATTTTAAAAACAGTATTCAGAATGCAATTACTTTTAAAAAGAAAAAATATATTTGTTAAATTTACTGTTAGTGAAGAACATTTGAATGTTTCATTCATCGTTTCTCCCATCCTTTTGGAAATAATAAAATCTTTTCCAGTTTAGAATGTGGAAACTTCTACACTCTGCAGAAAAAGTGAAATTCATTTGTAGTTATCAGTTTAAATTATGAACCTTTGCCATTTTAACTGTGATAGGGTTTTTGTTTCAATTTTGCAACAGGCACATAAAATGCTTTCTTTTCCCCATTTAATTGTATAATTGTTCAGAGACACTGAACAATTATCTGTGTTAGCTCTCTATTGAAAACAATGCTTTAAAAGTATATTTTGTCCACACTTTTTAAAATGTGAGAAATGTTTATGACAAGATAATTTAGATGAACATGTCATCATTTAAATGAAATGCTTTGTTCCAAATAGTGTAAATTCCAGCAATGAGATAAATGCACTGCCATATTAGATAGAACATAATTATCGAATTTTGGTACAACTTCACTGACCTCTGCCATAAAAGATTAGTATATGTGGGTTGATCTTGGATTTGCAGTAATAAAAGTAGATAAGTGAAAGATAGGAGACATCAACCTTTGTTGTTTGGGAGAAAGTATGTGCTAAAATAAAAGGAGATACTTTTCATGTAAACTGCTTGATAAATCTTGTCTTGAACATTAAAAAGTTAATTACAATTTGTAATGATTTGTCAGACTTTCCCCATAGAATTAATAGCAGTATTTTATTCTTTCCTAAGGTGAGCAATTGTCCTATTGCCAAGCAGCCAATGTGATAAGGAAGTAGTTTGTAAGATATGATTCTTTGATTTAAATACAATTAATATTGAATCATAAAAATAGTGGTTTCAACTTTTTTTATATAAGAACAGTTGATTGCACTTGTTGCATTTTACACTTAATATTGGTTTAATTTTTAATTACCATAAAGTAAATGTTGCTATTTGTTATAGCTTTTAACCATGATAGGATTTATTTTACAAGTAACTTGACTGATTACATATTTAAACAATGATGAATTATTTCTAGCTATATATTCTTCTTTCAGTGTCAAGATCACTCTTATTGGTGCTTAAAATATTTTCTTAAAAGCCTCTTGGATTTTCTCTTATTTATATGTTCAGGGATGGTTGTTGTCCTAAATATCTGCCTTCCTCCTAAGTGTGTCTTGTGAGCAGTAGGCTGGAAATTGTAGCCGCAGATTCAAAGTTTATTCTTATTCCATACACACTCTGAATAAGCGAAAGTTAGGTTTCTTCTCAAAAGCCGGTCTATCTATGAATCAGTATAAATGACTATATCAAACATAATGATTTGTATAATTTAAATCACTGAATATTCAACAAAATATTAGTCATTTACAGGCTTGTGGGCTTATTCTAAATATTTGATTATAATTGGTTTCAAAATTTATTTTTTATGGAAAATCTGGACTGCCATCATTTGCTTAAAAACTATTAATATTTACTAATTTCATAATTGCCTCTCATTTGCTATTATTGCAACATTATGTAATAATGCTCTTTAAAAATACTATGTGATTAAGTGTTGCCTTACTTTCAGTTTCTACCACTAACAGAAAAGGTCAATGTGTGTGTAGTGGGGCTGGGAGGTGCCTGATAATATTTCAAAAAATGCTTCTTTCCTGTAACTATCAACTACTTTATTACTTGTAGAGAATTTTGAAAGGAGTCGTTATGTTTTCTTGGATCTTTATTTAAATGTTAGGAATATATAGGCTTTCTGTGGACTTCAGTTAAAAAGCTAAAATAGAAAATAGAATTGAGATTAATGATATGGCGTGCTTTTATAGCAAGTAATTGCAGTTTGTTATTCATACACAAACAACAAACTGGAAGGATAGATAGTGGGCCCTGGGAGAAACCTTCATTTGATCTTTTTTTAAGGATTGTTGAGGAAATCCTGGCAAAGGCGTGGTTTCTGTCCAGTCTGTATGGTTTATGCTGTTTTAGATCCATGCAGTCATTTCCCACATTTAGGTCTTGAGTCTGGCTTCAGAGTACTATATCTCTAATCTCAGACATTTTCACAGTGAAAGGGGTGGCAACAGAACAAGTTCATTCTTGTTGTTCACTGGAGGACTATGATTGGGGTTTCTTAGCAGAGGCAGCATTCTCTGTAGAGTGATTTTTTTTTTAAATCACAGTTTGGGCAGGTCAGCTCAATCACTTGGCCAAATCAGCATAATAACCAAACTTACTCAGCTTAGCAAGCTTAATGAGTTTTTCGTTCATCCTTTAACCTGGATACTTTCCTAAAGAATGTAGACAAAAGCTTGAGTTGCTTAAAATTGTACAAATGCATAATCAACTTGTGAGTGAGTAAATGGTATTTGAAAGAGCATATTATATAGTGTGTGTGTATACACACACACACACGCGTACACACACACACAAACACACATATATCAATATACGTTGTGTCCAAAATATTCAAATGAGGATAAAAGCAGTTGTCCTGAAGTAAACCTTGTGGGATTGACTTTATTATAATTCAGTGTGAGAGCTCATCTGCAAATTTATTTTTAAAAGCATTATTTTAAATTTTTTCTTTTATATTTTCCATGAGACGTAATGATTTAGATATGAATTTTCTGCTCGTAGACCAATATTAGAGCAATTTTTGAAAACTATATGCACATTGTATATACACATACATGCATATACATTGCTTCTTCCGTTGAGTTGAATTCTAACTTGATCACGTGTTCTTTCCTATCCATTCCTGGAGCCCATTCATAAATACTCTCTTGAGAGCCTTTTTTTTTTTTTTTTTTTTTTGCCAACAGCCAATTTTAGATGCATTCAAGTTGCTTGACATTCAAAAAGGTTGATGCACAGAAAATCCCTAGTCAAGAATGATTTAGCTATTTCTAAAACATCTTCGGTTGTCAGGAAATGAGTCAACAAGGATATAGAAACAAAGAATGATTTATAGTTTTAGCAAATGAAATACAACAATAATCAGTTCTGAATATTTATATTCTGATAACATTTTTCTATTGACATATTTTGTGCCAACAAATTTAATTTGGAAACTGCTAGTTGTTACTAGAAGGCAGTAATTGACTTTGGTAATCAGAAGTTCAAAATGCTTGCATAAGACAAAGGGCTAATTATTGAATGAATAGGTAGATAAAATGTAAGCTATTGCTCTACCTCTTATCTGGAACTTGTTTAAATTTGCAATGCCCAAATCATTAAATATGAATATAATAGTATTTGCATATTTTCCAATTTTGAATTAACCATGTTTGCCTATGAAATTTGTTTTCTCTTTGTAGATAAGTAGATGACTTAAGAGTAATCAAATATCTTAGAGTTTCCATTTCCCATCTGAAAGCCTACGTAAGAACAAACTTTCAGTAGCTAAATCACAAAAGGCCTGTATTAATTGTGACATAAGATTATGTAGCCCAAAATGAAATTATATATGAAACACAGGTGTTTACTGGCATTTGTGTGGTCAGATATACATATTGCATTGCAGGTAAAGCCTCTCTTTTTCCACTTGAGGACAGTGTAATTAACATAATTTACAGATGTGCAAATGCACAGCTGCTTTCTTCTAAAATGAATTTTGCAGAAATGAGCTAAATTATAATGGGTATAAAAGTCACTGCATTTTAATGATTTTTAAATTGGATTGGAAGCATCATTACTAGCTTTACTAGATGAAGGGAATTCATATTTGTGACTACCTGGGATAATTCCTGTTTAGGTGGTAGCAGAACCATTAAGGTATTAGAAATTATAGCCAGGCCATCATTTATAGCAGATTTGTGGAAATTTATTATTAAGTAGTAGACTGCACTATGCATGCTATAGCTTTATGCCCCTAGTCTATGTGCTCCCTGACAGCATGCAAAATTATTCTGCTATAGCTGAGAAAAGTGTGGGGTGTGTGTGTGTGTGTGTGTGTTTTCACAAAATGGTGTGTGTGTGTCTGTGTCTGTGTGGAAGACAACAACTTTGTTTTCTTTGCCTAGTGATTAGGAAAGTATCTGGAGTAATATGTAAATACATTGATGAAATAAGGAATATTGGTAAGTTGTTTCTGTATATTGGATTATAAACAACCACCATGGGCCACATTTCCGGAAAATCAGCTTTTTGTTGTTGCTGTTAGTTCAAGTGTTTTCCTTGGAGCAACTTACATTCTCAATAGTCATAAGCTACTGTCATTAATATTATCCCACTAGGTAAAACTTATTCTTAGCCAAGCTTCCTGGACTTGAAATAGCCTTTCATTTTTGCAGTTAGGAATAGCTACATTTTCTGCAATTCCTCTTGAAGGCATGTTGCTGATAAAAGGAAGAATGGAAAGTTGAAGGTGAGGAATTACAATGGGTCAGGGAATTAAAGAGTTTTTACTTTGTGTGAGTCCACAGATTTATTAATTGATCTGATTATTATAATTGATCCTTTAGTATTTCAAAAATATTTGCTTTCCTAAGAGTATTACTAAAAGAGTTTCCAATATTTTATCTTGGAGGTGATTAGAAAACTTGTTCACTGGCTATGAGTATCTGATAGAACCCTTGCGTATCAATGACTATTTAGTCTATCTATTATCTAGCCTATCAACAAACAACATTCTTTCCATTTCCTCTAGGTGAAATCTTACACATGGCCATCTTGATGCATATTGTGTGGAGTGTTTCATGGCTCTTATCTCTCTTAATACTTTTAAAAACATCAAAAGTGGTGGTAATTATCTCCATTTTGCAGATAGAAAGTTCATAGTGCTTAAGAAATTTTCTCAGAATTTCAGAAGTATGGATGCGAGGACTTGAACTTGTGCTAATGAAACCAAGTTTAAATGTTTATAGTGGTTCTAGTCCATTCTGTTATCCACTGCCCTACATTCTTAATGATCTTGGCCCTGAGAGTATAAGGAACAATAAATATAAACTACTGATTTAAATGCTCTTTTTTAAAAGATTTATTTATGCATACAAGAACTGGGTGCAGACCAGAGGTACAGGGGATGAGAGGATTCACCAGTGACCAAGTAGAGAGCAGAGCAGGCAGATTGACTGAAATACACTGCTGAGGGGAGCAATGGGGGAAGCAGGAGAGGTCTGCTGTGCCATGTGGAAAGCTCCCTGGTTGGGGACTGAACTGCAGTGGCTGCTGACAGCTTTGAGACTTAACCCGTTATACCACCAGGGAGTCCCCTAAAATGCTCTCTCCTTTTTTTTTAACAATTGAAGAAACAAAGTTCTAAACATACCAAAATTAGCCATAGATAGACAGTAGTGGAAAATATAGTTCCTTTATATAGTATGTACTTTTAATATTTCCAGTACTTTTAATATTCTAAGTTGAGCAATATCCAGTGACCAAAAAATACATTTCTAATGTGAAGTAATTTTACACATCAGTGGCTTAAAATATTAAGAGCTATGGAATAACTCGACAGGAAAAAAATATTGCTCAATCAGGAAATTGCACTAACATGTTTTGTTAACATATATAGTATTATAACCGAGAGGTGAAAGAGCTAGGGGGCACAGTCAACTTTTACTGTGGCCACCGATGCCATCCAGTGCATCTGAGCACTACGCCGTCGTGACATCCCACGGAAGTCAGCACTCAGGAGCCTTCCCAAAGTGCTTAGCTCTCGCAAGTAGCTGTTTTCCACTGCAAAACTGTATGTCTTTAAAATTCAGAATTTTTCTATATCATATGCTTGTGTAGAAGGAAACTTGAAATATACAATGGACCAATTGTTGATAATTTAAATATTGAATGTCTAACCTCTTTTGATAGAAATCTTAAGAGAAATTATATAGTACACATTTTATAAAACCGTATGTCTTATTTCAATTAAATATCATGTCACGCTGACATTATGATTCAAAATATCTTGATGAATACTAAAATTTTTGGTTCAAGGTAACTTTTCCAACATGCAGATATTTGATTCTTTGGCTTGGGGAAAAGGCCATTGAATGTTACTTCTTTGATTGGCATATTTTGTGCAAGAAAAAATGGTGACATAGGGGAAAAAATTACCTTTCTACTCTGGGACAAAGCAATAGTGCCTGGAAAGTTGTCTTTGAACACAAATATTCTTTTCAGTTTTGTTTTCGTTCCTCTATATCAGGTCCTCTTATTCTGTGAAACTTTATATCCAGCTACCAAATATATATATTTTTTAATGTTAGTGAAGTGGGATTTCTCTTCATTGGTATATAAGAGAGAATAGCAGAAGGACCTATAATCAAATATAAACTTGCTAATTACTGTTTCTGCAAAGTCACATTATTAAAAGTTTCTAATTTTATTTCATTCTTTATATTCTATGGAACTTATCTTTTAATAAATTTAGTCGAAGTGTCCGCATGGCGTCTATCCTGAACAATTCAAGACAGTCCTTTGCATTTTTTTATTTCCTTTGAAATTAAAACTTTTTTGAAAATTGAGGTATTGAAATGTAAAATTCTTAAACATGTAATTAAATGCACGCTTTACATGTATTTGTGAATATCTAATCACATATATGTGTCATCATTTTCCAGATCTGATCATAAAAATTTCCTGCACCCCAGAAGTCAGGCACATATACCACTGATTTTTATCACTGTAGATGATATTATCAGTTTTTGATGTCATAGAAATGAAAATCACACAGCATATATGCATTTCATCTGACTTCTTTACCAAATACTTTGTCCATGTGATTTTCCCCAGAGGTATTATTCCTTTTTATTGCTATATAGTATTTCTTGATATGAAAAAAACAGTTAATTTATCCATCCTATACTTTAAATTAAGTTGTTTCTAGTTATCTTTTAACAAGCTTTAAAATGGAAATCCGATACCAAAATGGTAGTTGTCAGTTTTTCTTTCTAAAAATAAAGTATTAAAATAGGATCATTTTAATTAAATCGCTACAGTGCTTGTTTTATATGATAACTAATTCATCATTCTTGAACCATGTGAAACAAGGACTCAATATTACTGCGTTATTAATGGAAATATTTTGTGAAAATGAGAAATGGCATGTTTTATTCTGAGTCGATGCTGAAAAAAGCTCTAAACTATTTATAAACTCTTAACAATTATTCCTTTGCTCTTATTATTTATTACATATAGGTAACTCAGTTGTCAATTCCTCTTGTTAAATCCTTTTGGATTACTGAAATTTTCTGGTATGAAATAAATTAAGCTATCATGTTTAATATAGATTAATTTGGAATGATTCTTAAAATATTTAACCAAATAATTTCATATTATGAGAATATTGTCTTCTAATACTTTGTCAATACAGATGAAGATTTGTTTGAAAATAATAGGATGAAATGGGAATATAAATAAATGGAAATGAAAAGAGAGAGATGTTTGCTACTCCATTTATATGTTACTTCATTAGTTCTATGGTGCCTGTCTCTATATTCAAAGTTAAGATGATTTTCTCTATTAGGAAAACACAGACATAAAAATTGAAAGAAAAAATAAGATGAAATCAGTTAGGTGTTATTAATCAACTCACCAGTTGAATTATTTACTAACTTTTATTTAGTGCATACCCCAGTGTTAATGAATATATTTATTACATTGGCTATATTGATAAAAAGTCTGGGACTGACATCTGGGAATTATTTATACTTGCTAATAAGCAACTGCTTTAAACAAAGTAAATAGTATTAAAGTAGTATATGAAAATGGAGTTTACAAAACCACTTGACATAGTATACACATTCATTCTGAGAGGGATACAATATCACACTTCTCTAACCCAAGAGAAAAATAATTAACATTTATAGCTAGTAAAGAGTTACCTATAGCCAGTACTGGCTTTTTCTGTCCATTCTGAATTCACTGTAGTACCTTACATCTCTATAAACAATGGAACCCCATTTAAGAGGCCCTACATAACAAGTGACTTACTACAATTTCCCAAATATTTTTTAAAGAAGACTGATTTTATTTTTATTTATGCTACAAAATTCCCTTATTATCTGGAAATTTATCAACAATAAATAATAAGCACTTTGTTTTTATAGGTTTCTTGGGATTATATTTTAAATACATTTAACCCATAGAAACAGCGATGCCACTTTCTAGTATTTTTGTTTTTAAATAACCAGTACAAATTTGGGGTCAATGATGCTTGTTATTATTTTTGACAACTATACAATGCCTACTAATGATTCTACTTCTGACACCAGCTGGCAGTATGCTTTCTCCTAGATGAATTCATAGATGGCCTGTTCACAATCCAGACATGTAATGGACACTGCAAAATTCCACTGCTGTGCTTCTGCTTAATTAGATGTATTTGCATCTAATAGGAGAGAAGAATAACTTTCTACAACGCTTATTTTCCCCTTAATTTTATCTTAGGTGTTAAATACATTTATAGATGTGTGCAACGTTTGAAGGCCCACAAATATACAAATATTGTGGACATTTGAAAACTACTGGTTTGTCATACTGCATTGCTGTGTGTCTTTGGTTTTGCAGAAATATGGTTGACTGCAAAGTATTGTCCTCTTTAACTTGGGATGTCACCTAGCAGCAATTTGTCTCTACTGACCCGTGAAAATAGATGAAGTTATTCCGATCTCACTATGAAGGTCAGGTTCACTGCATAGATTTGAAAACAGCAGAAGGAATCACATTAGAGGAAGATGCTGATTCTTAAAAACAAATGTTTATTTACATTGAGTTTATCAAAAATCAGTAAGGAAACTTCAGAATTGAGTATGTTTTTAAATCACCTCCACTTAGGTATCCTTCACTGTTTTACTTTGATCCATTTCCTTAGGAAGAAGTCATTGATCATTTCACTAGAAACATTTTTCTTTTTTATTCCTTAGTTAACACGTGCCTAATCTTGTTGTAATATTAGAACAGTTTTATCATAAAGATTTCACAGTACTTAGTTCCCCAGTCCTTCTTTCTACTTTTTTACAGTTCTGTGTTTGCTTTAATACAAATTCTCTATAAAGCAACCACAGTCATTACAAATAAATATTATAATTTAAAATATTAGCATATTTTCAAAAATATAATCAAAATATATTATAATATATGCATATATTTATGAGTAGTAGTATTGCATAGTAGAATAAAAAATATATATGTAAAGCAATAGATAGATGAACTTAGTTCTTGGAAATTTTCCTATGGTTTGTAATTTTTTTTCTGGGATAATCTGAATCTCCTGTTATTTTTGGTGGGTATACAATGATCTCTAGGGAAAAAGCAATGCATTTAACTTATATCAGTAGTAATTTTGAAATTACGATACTTACATTTGAAATATAATTTCTCATTCATTATTTTTCTGTAGAGCAAGAAATAGTACGTTGATAAGTGATCATTTTCCCCTATATTTAAGAGAAGATAAACTCATATTTAATTTTGGTAAATAAAAGAAAATACTAAGTATGTTTTTATTTTGCCTTATGTGAAGTAATGAAACATGAATTTTCTAACCAATTATAATATTTTAAGTGCACAGAATTTAGTATCTCTAATAGCTGTTTTTCTCTAATCATAGTTTATGAACATAATTTCTAAGTTTTCTTTTGAAGGAAGAGATAATATAGCTGATATTTCTTTGATTTTTCCTTGTCATGTTTGTAAGAAATACTAGCTTTTGAACACAAAATGGTAATTCTGACCAATATGAGCCATGATAATACCCAAACCCTGCTAAGAAAATTGTCATATGTGGAAGATTGTTTTCCTGTCCTGTCAGATCTATTTATTTCTTATTTACTGTAGGCCCTTATGTCCATTGATAGGAAAAGAAAATCCCATTCTGATGTAAGAATAGTTTATGATAAGATTTGTATTTAAAGTTAAATAAAATCCTAGTCATAAAGATTTAAAGAGGTGGATTATCCCATTATTTTGCATTGCTTTGATTATAAAATAAAACCAAATAGTCTTAATTTTTAAAATTTATTCAATATTTACTTTTACAAAACTTTCACCCATTCTTCCATTCTCTGATGGGTGTTAAGTTTTAGATAAATGATTCAAGAAAAATGATAAAGACTATAGTATACCCATTGATCATAAATACCTATCTATTCTCTGTATGGAATAATAAAAATCAGTCTGCAATCAGAGAGATTTGATTATTGTCTTTCATGTAATGAACACATACCTTATTAAAAACACATTTTTGAGTATTTATCTCCAGGAAGATTATAAATTGGTTGGAAATATTAAACATATATAAGCAAGCATGAAAAACAAGCAAACAAACAAGAAAGTAGTCTAAATTAGGTTGACTGAGCTCTAGTAGGGCTTTTATTAAATATCGCATATTTTATTTAAAAGGAAGAAAAGATCAAATGAAAGCCAGCATAAATCCCTTTGAACAGCTTTTCATGAAAAATACGTTTTTAAATACTAGGTGAAACTGTTGAACAAGTACTACAATAAAAGGTAACTGAATTCAATTAAATCATTAATCAATATTCTATGTGAAACTTACTCTGACAATCAACCGGTACCCAGTTCCTACTTCTGTCGAAGAACAGAAACCAATATGTGATAGGTGTTTGGACAGATATTTGTTGGCTGAATAAGTGAAATGAATGATCCTAGTAAAATGAATGTTTTCATCTCTAGTTGTTTCTCCTCTATATGGCTCACTTCTTTAAAGACTAGAAGATTTTTTTTTAAATTCCAAAGTGTGTTTTTTAAAAAATTTTTATTAAAGTAATTTTGATTATAATATCATGTTTCAGGTGTACATCATTATAAATCAATGTCTGTATGTGCTACATTAATTAAGTTCACCACTGAAGGTCAATTCTACCCTTCACCATACAAATCTGTAGTTATTATCATTTAATGAATTATTTACCGTGCAAAGGAAGAACATCTACTTAAGACATTACTCAGCAAAATCACTCTGCTTCTCATTTTATAATATTATCAGCTAATGAAACTGATGGTTTCTGAGGATCTAAATGTGAGGGAATTTGTAATCCTTATGGTTATATATAGTCCAGAAAAAATGAAGACTGTCATCAAGGATTTAATAATTTAATTTAGAATTAATTAAAAAATTAGTTGATAACTAAGATGTAGAGAGTGGACCTATTTAGGCTTTTTTTTTTTTTTTTGGTTACTATTTCCATTTAGTCATAGTTACAGCAAAATGTTACTTTTTGTTTTCAAAAAGTGATCGCATGTATATGTGTCTTATTTCTTTGGTTATAATTTAGATAGGATAGCTACAAACCATGTCATCGAAAACATAAGAACTTTTATCTTAACATTTTTTAAAACAAATGAACACCAATCACCTATTTTTTTGCATTCAATAATTAAGAAATGTTAATGTTTAATAAGGATGCACACAGAAATGTTATCAGCAATAATTAATTGGGATAGCACTTATGTTAGAACACCTTTTAATTAGTATAATAGATGGTGCAGATTTCTATTCCTGGAAGTATTTTTCCTCTTGATTTAATGATAACTTCTAAGCCCTATTGTCCATAAGTATCGTGATTTCCCATTCATGGTTGCTGCCTTTGGTGTTCTATGTGCCAATCTATCACCAGGAAATTTCTTAACTAATTATCAGGAAGATTTAATCAAAATCAATTAACTTAGTTATGAATAAATATACAGAGACTGGAAGAAGCCAAGTGGGTAACGATTGAATTATGACACTATATATTACGAACAGATCTATAACCTATGCCCTTTACCTTTTGTCCTACACAAGAAGTAAATTGAAGATAGTTGGGAGCAAATCATTTTTAGCAACAAAAATCTTTTTTAAAATGCTAATAACAACTACTACCTTTTGGAGACTACACTTGGCTTTTCCTAGAATAGTAGCATATTTCTAAAAAAAAAATAGATACTGGAGTAGAATGACTTCACATTTTACCTCTGCCACCTATGAGTTGCCAAATATTGGAAAGATGACCTCCGTTATTTTCCTTATCTGTAAATTTGTAACAATAACAGAACTGACTTAATGGTATTTGTTAACTGAAAACAAAATTAATAATATCTTTTCTAATGAAATTAAATTGCATAGAACATAATACAGATGTGGAAGTGAATCTAAAAGAAATGAGAAAGGAAACATGTTCCTTTGAGTTGTTATGCTTTGTTAATATAAAGTCATTAAATAGCTTGCCATCAAAGAGGTCAAAACAGATTTTCATAGCATGTTTCAAAAAATAATGAAAAGTAGTGAATGTTGTCAGCCATATATTTTTTAAAAGCAACATTAGCTGGAAGATATGCCAGCCTTATCTTTCATTTATATTTTCTCTTGAAGCATTTTTTTTCAAGGAACCATAAGTGCATTAATTGAATTAGGGGAAAACGTCAAAGGATCCATTTTGGTTTTCATAGTATAAGTTTGCATAGGAAAAAACAATTAATTTAAAATCCAAGTTTCATGTATTTCCAGATTTCAAGCGCAGAGCTGATGAAATATACATTCTCAATCCTCCTATTTCACTCTGAAATCAATTGTCACTTTCCTTGGCTTTGTTTTTTGAAGTAACTTGTTATTTTGATTATCATCAAAAGACTAAATGGTTTTCACAATTATCTTCTTTTCTACTTCTGATGCTAATTCTATTGTTTAGTAAATTAAAGGAAAGGAATACTAGATGAAACTTGGTGTGATTTTTCAAGTTTAGAAAGGAAGTCAGTATTTAGCTTAATTATTGTCTTTTATGAACAGCTCTGAAATTTTACATTTCGAACAACCCTTGAACCTAATTCAACTGTTTAGACATGAACTAGAGTTCCAACTCAAATTAACTAATTTTTCATTAAGATGTCTTAATGTATCTTGCTCTTCTTAGAAACATCTTTTTATACTGTTTCATTTTTTTTTAAATATTTATTTATTTATGCATACAAGCTGGGGTACAGGCCAGAGGAATGGGGTGGTGAGAGGGTTCACCAGAGACAGAGTGGGGAGCAGAACAGGCAGATTGTCAGAAATACACTGCTGAGGGGAGCAGCGGGCGAGGCAGGAAAGGGCTGCCGCGCCATGTGGGAATCTCTCCGGCAGGCGTCGAACTCGCGTCGCTGCTGCTGACAGCGTCACAGCGCAGCGCTCAACTGCTGCGCCACCAAGGAGGCCCCATGTTTCATATTTTTTTTAATATAATACGTTTCCAGTATTGGAATCGTATTGTCAATGTCTCTAATACAATCTCTTTATTCAAAGTCCAATAAGTATACATTAAGGACAGAATAAACCTTTTTTAGATAGAAGCTATTAGTATTACTAACTATGAGTAGTTATAAGCAGGGAGTACAGTAACTGATTCTATACTAAGATGGATGTAAGAATTTTTTTTCCAGTCTAGGGTTCTTTTAATGCATTACTGAAAGCACCAATGTTTCCTTTCTCTCAAATTTTCACAAAAATTTCAAGCACTAATGGTGTGATTGATAGATGGATTTAGAGATCTATTTATTTCTTTTTTCCTTCAAGATTTAGCTAGATATATAAATCATAAAAAATTAAATTATCTGAAAGGATTAAAAAAAAAAGAAGAATGGATTCCTTGGGAAAAGATATAATTTGTTGGATAAGTGGAAGAACAGATTAATGCCAATAGGTTTCAGAAATTAGAGAGCTGAGGACCAACAAAGTGTGCCAGAGTTCTTGCATGAAGTAAAAATCAAAAACAAAAACAAAACAACAAACATAAAGAAATGGGTCTTACGTAAAGTCTGGATGTTGCTTAATTTTGGGGGAAAGGATGAAGAACACCCTTCAGTTGACCTAGCAATCCTAGTACATCTGTAGGTGAGCCATCCAAAGTAAAAAGAAACCAGTCACTTACCACTACTTATTGCCACTTCATCCTTATAACCACCCTCTTTGTCCCATCAGAAAATGAAATTTTGGCTACGCAGGATTGAGGTTATTAACAAGACATTCTTCTACTGTACTATTTGATCCCACAAATTATAGTTTTAATTGCATTTTTATTTCTTTTTGAAAAAGTCTTTACAGCTACACAATTTTTGTCATTTCAACAGCTATTTTCTAGTACTGTGAAGAATTAGTATTACTAAATTGCTTTATTATCAATAATTATCATTACAACATAATAATATATTTATTTTTTCAACTCACTATACAAGTAATATCCAGATCATTTTGAAAGAAATTTCAAAAATCCTTTGAATTTGCTTTTAAAGCATTTTTTCTGGTAGTCATAGTGTAATATTGACAATAATGGATTTACATGTCTGTTCTTATTAATAATAGATGCCAGAGTTTCAAAAAATTGCTAGAGGATAAAATTTTTGAAATTGTAAGATGTCAGTAAAAAATATAATTAATCGAACAGAGAAACAAAGATTACAGTATGAAATTTCTATAAAACTTAGTATCTGAACTTTCTTGTTGCCTTATCTTTCTGTGATGTCACATTTATTTGTTAAAATGCTCAGTGTAGTTTTTATGCTATTAGGGGGGAAATGCTGTTCTTCAGAAATCATATTTTCCTCTAGCTAAAATGAGGTGACTTCACTGAGAACTAGCTGAAATAATAATATACTTTTAGATCACAGCCAAAATAATACTGTTACCTCCTGCATTTGGTCTGTCTGACCTTTTGGTCACTGAAGTCTTCCCTTCATCTAGTACAATTGTGGTAATGTGTAAATGCAGAATAGGTAAAGGGTTATATGTATTTAATGACATGACCAAAGCATCAACTGAAAATTGGTATTTTAGAATTAAAGGTATTGTCACTTGAACCTTGAGATAACATTTTCTCAATTCCTTATATGTAATTTATATGCTTAATTTAAAGCCAAGAACTCCCCAACAAAAAATGGGCAGAGGAGCTAAATATGCACTTCTCTAAAGACATACTGATGGCCAACAGGCACATGAAAATGTTTATCATCACTTATCATAAGGGAAATGCAAATCAAAACTAGAATGAGATGCCACCTCACACCAATGAGACTGGCCGATATCAAAAAGACCAGAATCAAGTGCTGGCAAGGGTGTGGTTCACTGTTGGTGGGAAAGTAGACTGGCCAGCCCATAAAGGAAACTGTGGAGTTTTCTCAAAATATGTAAAGTGAACCTGCATACAATTCAGAAATTACTCTCCTAGGTATTTATACAAGAGTACAAAAACTCTGCACGGCGCTCCTATATTCACTCCTCTGGTTATGGTAACACTGTTTATAATAGCCAGTATATGGAAACAACCTAAGTGCCCCAGAATAGATGAGTGGATCAAGAAGATGTGGTGTATATACAAAATGGAATATTACTCAGTAATCAAAAAAGATGAAACTCATGCCGTTTGTAACAAAGTGTATGAAACTGGAAGAGATTATGCTAAGTAAAATAAGCCAGAATGAGAGAAGTAGTTGCAGAATGGTGTCACTTATAAGTGGAACATATAAAAAACATACAAAGAGTCAGACAAAGAAAAGCTTTAAAACCAACCATTGAAGACTGACCATAGGTCTCTGGCTTTCAGAGAACAATAGGGATGGGAAAGGGTGAAAAACAGGGATGGTATAGAGGGAGAGTACTATGGACTATGGTGATAGATTTTGTGTACTTCAGTGGGTGGGGATGTTATAGTAACTACATCCAAGGTGGGAAAATCCTACACTGTCAAAACACTAAAAAAAAAAAAAAAAAATTAAAAACATAATAAAACCAGGAACTCTTCAGGATGCCTATTTTTAATTAAATAACCAAACTTCACATCATGACCTTCTTTGAATTTCAAATCTTGAACTGAATTTGGCACTGGCCATATTTTAATGATTATACATAATTTATTGTTTATAACATAACACAATTCGTCAATGTATAGCTTCATTTAAAAAAGAAGCATGAAGTATGAATAGTATTTAGCATGAAGTATGAATAGTTGAGAAAATAATTGATAAAAGTACTTAGAAGGAATGGAAACTGAGCAAGCATAGTCTATTATCTGCTCCAGAGGTGGCAATAGGAAAATAGTCTGTTTACCCAATACCTAGCCTCCTTTCCTGCTTTGCAATGAGCTCTAATGAAGCTTAAAGTAAAAAGTAGAAACATTTTAACGTGATAAGTCAATTTAGAATGTTGCCTTAAGATTCCTATCCAGCTGCCCAATGTCTTGTCCCAAACTATAAATCAATTCATAGATCTCTGTTAATGTGCCATAGAAAGGCATCTAGATTGGTTGGGAATATGTAGGGAGAAATTATTTCTTACAATGTCACTTTACATAATTTTTTTTTGTCTGTGCTTTTATCTTACTTATATACATCAAAGATAAAGACAATTTCTTGTTTACATCTACCTAGAGTCTTGCACATAGAGAATCTTTCCTCACGAATGTTTACTATAATATAAAATTAGATATTAGAAGCAAGAATGAGTCTTTTGCTTCTTATTTCTGAATGGTTAAGTCAATCAACTGATGGGATAGGTAGGTTTTCTTATTCTGTCTCTCTCTCCCTCGTTCTCTCCCCACCCTCTCATGTACTGTGGTGCAATGAAATAAAGGAAGCAAGAAAGACAGCAGTGGTGAGGAAAGCTAGAGTTTGAGAAGTCTGTTACATCTGGCAGTCCTCTATTGCAGCATTGACAATTTTCCCCACTGTTCTTTAATATGATTCACTTGACCTGAAACTCTTCCCAGATCAGGATTGTATTCATTTTCACATATTATTCCACATCTTGAAAAATCCTTCCCTTTTTTTTTCCTACCTGAATATTTCCCTTTCAGTATTCTGACATCTTTGAAAAATCTTCCCTTTCTCCCCCAGGCAGAGTTGATTGTTCTTCTCTGGGATGGTACATATTTCTATCACAATGCTTTTCACATTGACTTACAAATATTCATTTACATACATGTCTGCTCTCCGGCTAAATTGTCAACTCCTTACGGGCGGGACTATTTCTTATTCATTTCTCTATTCCACCACCGCCTATTATGCCTTTCAGAGTTGGCATTCTATGAAAGGCTGATTGATCTTTCTAAGCATTAAACCAGTCTTTTAGAACAATAATGTAATATATATACAATGAAATGATATATGATCCCAAACAGTTTATGTGCTTTGCTGCCATGTACTTTCCCATAAAAATAAATAGTAAAGATAAAAAAAAAAACACCAAGTTTAGGAATGAAGCAAGATTTATTTGAATATTAATTTTAATAATGAGTAAAATATCTAGAGTAGTTTGATTATCATATTTAGAGAAAGTGAGATAATAAAGATTCTTTTCCCAAATTGTTTCTTAGTATTTCCCAGACAAAAACAATATTAAAGTAGAGAATGTCATTTGAGGATAATTTACTCAATATACATTATTGAATTAGGAAACAAATGAGGCCCAGAGATATTAAGTGACATACTCAAGTCAAACCTGTTAGCATTATTGCTAGGACAAGAGCCCAGAACACAATGTCAAGTTCAAAGTAAAATCCTGAGTTCAAAAATGTCATGATTTCTTTTCTTTAAACTTTTATTTCAAACAGAAAATATGTAAAAATAATGTAATTTTACATAAACTGCCACTTAGTTTCCCTAAATGGTACCTGTAAAATAACTACCAACATTTAGGAAGTTACTATCATATTGAGGATCCCTCAAAACCTCTCGTTGTTGGGTCTCTGTTTCCTTCATATTTTGTAGTTTCTAAGTTTTATCTTTTGTGACCTTGACACTTTTGAAAATGCTAGTCAGTTATTTTATAGAATGCCCTTCAATTTGGGTGTATCTGATTTCTCCTGAGGTTGAGGTCACGCATTTTGGGCAAGAATACATGGCATCATATTAGGGGATAAATGGTTCTGATGTAACTTATAACTAATGGTGTTAACCTTTGTCACTTGAGAATGATGGTATTTGCCAGTGTTTTCCTGCAAAAGAAGGAAATAAGGTCATAACTTTTCCTTCATAATTAATATATATGTTAAAAGAGCTACTTTTAAACTAAGCAAATATCCTGGCTTTCTTCACTTTCTTGTCCACTGACATTTACTGCTAGATCTTATCTGTAACAATTATTGCTTTCTATGATTTTCAGGTCCCTCCTTCCTTCCACATTTATTAACTGAAATTCTTCCAAACATGATTATGTCCTTTCCCCTTCCTTTGTTTACTTACACAATTTTGTATTTGTCTTAGTATGGACATAAGGTTTTGTATTTATTTCAGGGCTTAGAATTCAATACTATATGTATTTATTTTGTTAAAATTATTCCAGCTTTGGTGATTGGAGATTATTTTCAGGCTGACTTCAGGATCCATTTGATATGTCCCCACCCTTTTTTGAGCATTCTCTTATTCTTTAATGATGCAAGGTGTTCCAGATTCATCTGTGTTTTCTTTATCATTGCTGAAATACACCACCTGTCCAAAAATTTCTGATTATTTTGTTGGGGTTATTCTTTTATTACATAAATAAGTGTTTTTTAATTCCTATATTCACCTCATATCCTAGTTTATTTTGATTTTTCATTGTTTTTTAATTTTAATTTTTCATGAAAATTACTATGATTTTAAGAGGCAAAAACTATTTAAAAATGCTGCACTTGATAATGTTTCTCTCTCTACATCCTTACTCCAGATTCTATTTTCTCCCCTTTTCCCATTATTTTCTCTCCCTCCTCTATATGAAACCACTTTTTATTTTTTAGCTTCTGGTTTATTCTTCATATCTTTTGTACAAATAAACAGATGTATGTTTATTTTTCATATCTCCTTTCTTAATGAAAAGCAATTACAACTGAGAGTCTTCTGCAATTTGCATTTCTTTATTTAACAGGTTTTCTAGTAAACAACTCCAACTCACTACATAGAGATCTCACTCATTATCTTTATTGCTGCTGTGTAATACTCTATGTGGTGCTCTAACATGAGCGCCCTTGCTATGTATGTGCTGTAGGATGTTTTCAGTTGAAAACAATGCTTCAATGAATAACCTTGTGCACATGTATTTTTTTGTATTGAAATAATATTGGCTTACATCATTGTTATATTTTGGAACACTGAGCTCCCGCCCTCAGTTATAACCTCATCATAGGATATGGACCTAATTTAAACCTTTCCCCAAATAGTTCCCCAGTTATTCCAGTACAGTTTATTAAAAGTTTACATTGACTAATAATTTGAGATGCCACCTTTAATATGTGCCCAATTTTAGACTGTTTCTAGTTGTCGTATTCCATTTATCTTGATTTGTCTACCAAAGTGCCAGAACTATACAATTTATTTATAGAGATTTTATATCTTAATGTCTGGTAGGGGTCATTTTGTGTGTTTGTGTTTCTAGTTATTCTCTTATTTTTGCCTTTTAAATGAATATTAGTGTCAGTTTATCTAACCCTATAAAATAAGTTCCTGGTGTATTTATTGGGATTTCATTCAGTTTGTAAATTAACTGAAGGAGAGCACCTGTCTATAATGTTGAGCTATCATAGTCAAAACAGGATACGTCTTTGCATTTGTTCAAGTATGTTTCTATCTTTAAAGAATATTTTAAATTAAATATTTTTGTTAAATTGATCCCTAAGTATTTAACCTTCTTTATTGCTATCTTCTAACTTTAACTATTAAATAGTTATTTATTTTTGTATGTTAATATCATATCATGCTACTTCCTAGATTCTTTATTTGAAGATAATTGATCATTGATCCTATCAGTTTTTCTGGCATACTATTATATCACTCGCATATAGAGATAAGTTTTCTTCTTTAACTGTTCTTGTACCTCTAATTTCTATCATCTAACTGTGTTGGCTAATATCTTACTCGTTAAATAAAATGTTGGCTTTTGGATATATAGATGAGATATGTATATGTATTCTTCAGTTCCTTTTTTGAGATCTGTAAAATCATGTATCAATGTTCAAATTTATCAAAGGTTTTCCAGCATCTATAGAGACAATCCTGATTTTGCTCCTCACATCTATAATTTATGTGTGATTCTACATATATCTAAATATTGAAGTGATTTTTTATATCCCTGGAAAAAAGCCCATTTTTGTCATGGTGCATTATTTTCTTAATATGGCATTGAATTTTGTTTGTTAATATTTCATTTAGTATTCTTGAATTAATTATGAGTGATATTGGCCTTTTGTTTTCATTTTTTGTAATGTCTTTATTTTGTTGAGTATTATATTTGCACTAGTTTCATAAAAGCAATTATAAATTATTAGTTACTTTTCAGTTGCTCTGGAATAATTTCTAGACTATATGGTCATTGAAAATATGTAAAAATCTCATGTGAAACCACTATATCTGGTGCTTTTTTTGTGGAGTAAGACTTAGAAAACTTTCTGGTCTTCTCCTGTGGAACTTGGTCTAGGATTTAGAAATCAAAGAGAATCAGTTTTATAATATCTATTGCCACAGAAAAACTATCTAGTTTCTAATAGACACACATGTGGATGTGTGTGTCTGTGTGTTTTAATTTCTTTGGTTTCAGCATTATTCCCCTTTGTAATTTCTTATTTTGTGTCATATTCTTACTGTAATATCTCTTACTTTTTTGTGATTAGGGTAGCTAACGATTTTGTTCTTAATTTACTTTAAGATATGAGATTTTCATTTATTAGTTAAATCTCATGTCCTATTTGCTTACTCAATTCTCATTTTCTTCTTTTACTTTTATTATTTTCTTCCATATTCTACTTTATTTTTTGTTTTCTTTGGTTCATTTTCTAGTTTTTTTTTTTTTTGAGAAGGAAATTTAATGCATTTACTTTCACTCGTTTATTAGTGAAAGTGTTTAATTCATAGCTAAATGTTTAACAGATATGGGGTGTTTTATTGTTATTTAATTGTTATTTTAATTTATATTCCTCCTTTTACCTGATTTATTTAGTAATATTTTTAGTGTCCACGTGAAAAGACCTTTCTTGTTTGTTTTATATACACACCTACACACACACACCTAATTTCTTTGTTGCCTTATTATTATGGTGTGTTATGTACAATGTATTTACTTTCTGAAAGTAACTGATATTTCTGTACAGTTTAAGATATTTTTAAATGTTGTGAACATTCTCTGGAGACCTGAGAATAAAGTATATTCTCTTGTATTAGGGGATACATTTGATGCTACCCTGTTGATTATGTTGTCTACATCATCTATCTTCTCTCTTATTCTTTTGTTTACTTATTCTGTCTAATATTGAGAGTGGCACATCAAAGTCTCAGGTTATTAGCATGTTTCCACTTATGTCTTCTAGCATTTTAGAAGATTTTGCTTCATAATACAATGTGGTGATTTCTTTTGGACTCTTTCCAGTCCCATCTATATAGATGATTCATAAACCCTCTTACTTGAAGAAAGGGTAGGATGCATTAGAATTACATTATTGCACTGCAGAAAAATAAGGCTCTACTGGTTCTTTGATATGTAAATCTCAACAGAATTTAAAACAAATGCTGCCTGAAAATGAATTGTATACCAATTCTATAACAAATACTCTAGAGTATTGTCAATATATATTATTATGAAATACTGTGTGTCAGAGTAGATTATTTTATTGTAGCATTTATCATTAAATACTTTAGATAACTGAACTACTACTGAAATTTTATAATTTTTAACCCAGTGGTTCCCAAATCTAGCTGTTCATCAGACGAAGAGTTTGAAATGCAGGTGCTTGGCCCTATATCACTACAACTTTGATTCAGTATATCTGGATATGTTCTGACCCATAAGTGCAAAATCTGGAACTGTCTGGGGAAAACCATTGGTGTAGTACTCTAGCTTTGCAAATATTTTCTTGCACAATGCTTAATACTTCATCCAATTACTTGACATTCAGATGCTTTCCAGTCCTTTGTGGGACTTCTCTTGTAAATTTCCTCCTTCTGGAGACTTGCTGACCATGACACATACAGTGAGTCTTCATTTAATATGGTCAATAGATTCTTGGAACCTGTGACTTCAAGAGAAATGATATATAATGAAAGCAAGTCCTTGACTAATGTCATTCATTCTAAGTCAGCTGAATTTTTTTCCCTCATCATTATACTGAAATGACATAGAAAGAGATGACATTATTGGAGGATCTGCTCTACTTTGGTTGACAAAAGGCAACATTAAGAGTCTCTCCTGAATGAAAGATAATGATTTCCTTAACTCATCATTCTTATCTACCAGAGGAAAGAAATCAGAGGAACTGTTAACATTTGAACTAACACCTATACATAAAACTGAAGGATGTGATTATTTAACAAATTCGTTAATAGTAATAATCAAACTTTGTAAACCATAAATATGCATCTAGCTACTCAATTAAGACTGTGAGTGACAAGGAAAATACGAAGAAAGAACATGGAGAATTGTGCAATAAAACTATAATAATTGCATTTATTCAAACAACAGGATCATTTGCTAGAAGTCAAACTCTAAATATTTTGATTTTTTCTGCATATTGAAATGACCAATATCACTGCATAATGTGTCAGATAAGGCAACATTCTAAACAGTCTTTGTTCTGAGTTTTTAGTTGTTACACTAAAAAGCCTCAGACTCTGTTTCAGCTGAACCTAGTTTACAAAATTGTTAGCTTAAGTCTCATCCCATCTGAGAAGTGAAAACATTCCAACTCCTGCAATTCTGCACAAAACACAAAAGAAAATAATAGCTAATATTATTGTGTATGTTCATTTGACTGTAGTTCTCTGTTAAACTGGTAGGTGAATTATTTATCCTCTCCTTTGATTGCAAGATAGATTCAGTGCCGTGATTCAATGTAGTAATTCAAAGGTTATTCATATATCCTTCAAGATTAATATTGTGCGTTTGCATATTGCATATTGACATTCAGTTTTATAAGATTATTTTGGTGTAACTGGGGTGGAAGCCTGAAAGTGTTGCTCTTATTTTCTTAGTGATAAAATAGAGACATACTATTAGGGAATACTCTGCCTCCCACTCTCAATATGAATCCCTAACATGACCAGAGGCTTGGAAAGTAGTTCAAATCTGTCTTCATTTTCCAGGCCAAGGTTCCACTCCAAAACTAATTTTTAATCAGGATATAAATGTAACCTTTGATTTCTCTTCATAATGTGCGTAAACACATACAGCCTCCTTTGTCCTTATTTTAGAATTCTTCACCTTCTGCTATTAGAGGTAAAACAAAAGCTGGAGAATTAGACTAATTTGAAAAATGACCAAATTATTATTGCCCTGGAGCAGGGCACAGTTGGAGTTTATCAGTGAGTCATTTTATAGCCTCTAATAATGTCTCTATCTCCTGAACCTTTCCTTTGCTGATATTGCTGTGTATTCCAAAACAACTCTATGGAAGAATTATCAACAAAATTGATTTCATGCAATGAAAGTACCTTCATTCTTTGAGGTAAAGAAAATTTTGTCAGTATTTACTCCAGAAGTTTAAAGGATAACAAAAGAAAGTTATATGCATAGCAGATGTTAAGATTAAACAAAGGAAAAACTACAAGGTCTTAACCATTTTTGAAATAAAAAATTAACCACTATCCTATTATAATTATTATTATTTACCATAACTGAGAATAAAGGAGACTCCTCCCCCATCTCTTCGGGCTCTTCATTACCTCTTCCAGGTCTATCCCTGCAGGAGGCTAAAGCAGCTCACCAGCAACTGTATCACCCCACTCTCCCTTTATTATCATTTACTCTCCACTCTCTACTTATTCCCACTCATTTATCTCCACTCATTTACTCCCACTCATTTACCCCCCACTTTCACCTCTTTTCCTGTCATATATCTCTCCTTTGTGGGCAGTAAATTATGTTTTATTAAAAATGAATAAAGAGAATCAATAAAATTTTAATCAGTAAAATTATTTCACTCAACAGGTAATCCTGCAACTCCATAAATACCTAAATAACAGTTGAAGTGCCGATGTCTTGCTATTCAACAAGGCCTTATGGTCATTGCTTACATGATATATGCAAATAGAAAAGAATATCAGAGTTTTGAATGTGTCAAAAGTAACTGGTGCATTTCTCCATAGCAACTAATAAACAATTATTAGTATAAATGTTGATTTAAGGTAAGGTCCCTGTCATCCAATCCACATGTAGTTATAAGATTATACACATTTTTTAATAGCATTCAAGTGACCAAATTTTTTAACAGTGTACTTTGTACAAAGACCCTATGGTAATAACATTTATTCCCATTGATTCTTTCATAACAAACATTGTAATGAGGATGATATTAAATTTGATTTTAAACAATGTTGGATCTAAATTTGGTCATACAAGAATTATTCTTGAAACACTACTAACATTTCTGCTTGGTTATAAACAGGTGTCTATTGCAGAGATAGTTTCAAGATTTTTCAATTTTACCGGAAGAGAGAAAAATTCTAGTCAGCTTATATTTTTCTGTGATCATACTTCACTATCTGTATGATTGCAATAATAATAGAAATAGAAATAGCATTATTATGCTACTAATGGAGCAGTTACCATTAATTCAATATTTACGTTGTACTAGGCATGTTGCTACACACTTTACATTGATCATGATATTTAAATATCACAACTATGATTATTTGGATATTTTGCATATGCAAAAGTCAGTCTTAGAAAAAATAGGTAACTTAGCCAAGATTAAACTTCCCTATCATTTATGTTCTTTTCTATGAATGTTTTCTCTCAACAGTTAAACTAAATCTTTGAAAAACTGCCTTAATCATGCAGTATAATCATGGTATTATGCAACAATATCCTGGTATTATGTGACAAGAGTAGTGGCAACTCTGAGCTTTCTGCTAATAGTGAGGAAGTTGCTCTCTACCTTGGGACATCACTTGATCCTGGGTGTGATTGAGTCAAGTCCAGTGTAATTGTGAGCTACTTTGTAATGGACTTTGATTGCATCTGGTTTTCTATTTTGCTGCAGTGAACAGAGTTGTGTATTTGGTGAGCAACAGAATGGTACAGCTATAAGCAGGGTATTACGATGATGTCATATGCAACACATGTGACAATGAATAATCACAATGGGCAATCATATTGTTAAAGGGCAGGATGAGGTTTAACCTGGGACCATCAAACCTGCATACTCTAAATGGGTCTGGTATCTACCACATCAAGACAAAACATACTCCAGTGCATAAGGCCACCAATAGAATGGAACTTAATATAATTAGTGAGTGACAGAGAGAAACAAGAGAATACAGTTTAAAATATTTCCAATTAAACACCTGAAGTTACCTCATGGGTAAATGCCCAGCCAAACAGGGTTGGCCCAAAGCAGGACTGCTGAGGTGCAAAAACCTGTCACAAGCCTAAGATTCCTTCAGGAGGGGAAAAGGGGCAGAAGGAAGGAGTCAGGCAAATCTGGAAGAAAAAGAGCAAAATCAACATCAAAGTATGGCCTCTCACCCATATTTCTGTCTCTCTCAAGTGTCACCATGTTTCCCAAGTCCCTGGTACAAGGGCTAGAAACAGGCAGCTCTTCGTTGCATCTCTCTGCTCTATGTGTGCCTCCTTCAGTTCTTCTTGATCTCTTTCCTACCTTGTCCCAGTCTTCTCTAGCTTCTCTCCCTTCCCTTAGGGTGGAGCAGGGAATCTGGAACCTCTCCTTTCCCTAGGAATTACCCTGTTACAATATTGCCTTTTATTGGGCCTCCAGAGAGGTACAGCGGTTAGGCGCTGCACTGTGGCGCTGTTGGCAGCGGCAACACTAGCTCGACACCCGGCTGCGGAGATTCCCACATGGCGCGGCAGACCTCTCCTGCCTCGCCCGCTGCTCCCCTCAACAGTGTGTTTCCGTCAGTCTGCCTATTCTGCTCCCCGCTCTGTCTCTGGTGAACCCTCGCGCCGCCCCACGTCTCTGGTCTGTGCCCCAGCTTGCATGTATAAATAAATCATTTTTTTAAAATTGACTTTTATTTAAAATGTTTCCTTAGAAAAAAATATTTTCTATTCCATGAGGTGATGATGGTAATTACCATGAAGTAATTACACAGTATATTTTCCTAATGGAAAAGTCATGAAACATTCACGTTATTAAACACAAAAGGGATGACAGTATAAAATTCAGTAAAGTGGTCCCCTTCTCCACATTTCCATATACAGGATTACTTTCTCTAATGTTCTCTTTTTGTCTCACTGAACTACAGTGAGTCCTGAACATTCATTAAATTAAGTCTTCATGTGATTCCTGGTTTCTACTTTTTAATTTCAGTTATTTGGAGCACATTATAATTTTAAATCCTCTTGCTCAGTTTTGAAAGCTTTTAAAATATTTAAGAAAAATTTATATTCCCCAAATTTATTGAGTATCAACTCTGAGCTAAATGTCTTGCTTGAGACTTTAGAACAGAAATAATTGCTTTAGTCTCTTGGTTGAGATATACAAATTAATGAATGATTATCTAAGGCTTCTCTACATGACGTTAATGAAGTTAATTCATTTAAGTCTATGAATAGGTTTCAGGTGATTCTTGAAATCCTAAAATGATATGCAAGCTTTGTGGGTCTATGATATGAACATTTTGCAGGGAGGTATTTGTGGATTTCACTGGAATCTCCAAAAGCTCATAAACAAAATTGGGAATCAGGAATCATCTTCCTTGGTGGTGGTAGTAAACTAGTTTCAGTGACACAATTTTTAGTAATTAAATAAGCTTTGCTTCAAAAATATTATGATTTGCCTAATGTCAAGTAACTGTTTAATGGTTGATGTAGAAAAGAATAATAATTTGTCTTTTGACATAGGTCAGGGTTTTTTCCTGCCTTATATTTATCTCACTGAGATTATCTCAGTATCTATCCATGCGCTAAAATGTTGCCTAATGTTATAGCCTGAATCATTTTGTCCTATATTTTCTTTTTTTTAATATATATTTTTATTTATGTCTTTTACATTTTGTATTCCCCTTGGGTAGCCCACCACCAACTCGCCCGTGATCCATCTCCATGGTCCCCTGCGCTCTTCTCTATTCCATCCTGTGTCCTATATTTTCTTTATCTGTTATTAGGCAATTTGGTCTTTCACAGGTTTCCCTGTTTAATAGAGAAAAAAAAAATTCCAATCCATCACTAGACACCAATCCATCACTAGACAATCCATCACTAGACATCACTAGACACATCTAAGCTTTTTATTTCTGTTCAATTTTTCTAAGAAGCAGTGACAATCTGAATTTTTAAAAAATTTAATTTCCTGAGTGAGACCTAATCTCAAGACATTGTTTATCTAAGCCACAATCTTTGATGTCTAATCACCTTTGATCATTAGAAAGATAAATCACAAAAGAAATATTCCATTGTATTTCCTCTTTTCTCTGCCAAGTGGGACAAGGGCATAAATGAACAGAGTTTAAGAAATTTCAGCAGGACTGGGCAAGATATTCTGATCAGGTCTATAAGCCAGAGAGTGTAGTGAATCTGAAAAGTCCATGTTCTCTGCACCCTAGCTGTCACCGCTGGTTTGGCTTACTTTTTTGCTTGTTTGCTTAACATTCAAGTGTGGGGTCTAACAGGAAAACAGTGATCATCATTTATCAGTTAAAATGATAGTAACTGAGGTGCTTTTTATGTGACCTCACAATAAAATGTCACTTTTATCCATGCAAATATATGATTATGTATATAATAAATTAGATATAATAAATATTGATTATAATCCTTACATGAAAACTGTATTAAAGATTTCACTTATTTTTAATGGGAAAATTGGAAGACAATCCTTTTGAAACAAGTTATGTGCTTTCCTATTTCATCATTATGAAAAGTAAAGTTCATGTTACGTTTCATGTATTTACCTAACATTTTACCGCACTAGAGCTGAAAAATGGAAGGAAATTAGGTCAGGTTTAGCCTTTGTAAAAGGCATTTTTACTCTGACACACCACTGGGTGGAGTACATTGCTAGCCCAGAGGCTGATATTACTGTATTGTAGGGTGTTCTGTGCCAGAAGAGAGAACCTCCTAATCAATTTTGAGGTTTTGTATATTGTTTTAAAAATCTGGACATGTTTAATAAAGGCTAAATGACTGGAATATAATGCCAACCTTGAATATGCTCTGGCATTATCACTTTGAAGATTCAATCCATCTTCTCTAGACCTATGGGAGATAAGGTTTGTCACCCTGCCTGGAAAACTCAGAGAGAATTATTTGGAAGAAGGCCATTTTATGTTCTGGTCAAAAGAGCAGCTGCAATTTGGCCTGAATTAGTGCTTTAACTCTACATGGAAAAGCATAAAGCTTATTTTTGATAATGGAATCAAACTGTACCCAGATATTGAATTTGACTTTTCATTTGATGTTGCTTCGACAGGCTTATGTTGGCACTAAGCCCTAATCTTATAATAAAATGAACTTCTGTCAGATGCACTGTGGGACTATTATTGTCAATAGCATTTACCTGAACTTGGCCTTCAGAACTTTATGAATGAAAATAATTTCATAATAGGTGTTAGTTCTATATGATTTTCAATTTTCCCCATTCCTTTCTTATCACTTTCTTTCTTTCTGTTTAAAGCCTTTGAAAATAAAATTTACTGATCTAGTATATAAATCTCCAAATTTACAAATTATTGTGCTTCAAAACTTTGCAATCTAATAAAATTGCTGCATTTTTATAAAACTGTTTGGAATCTATAATTTTAAATATGTATTTATATATCTCAAGTAAAAATTTTAAGCTCTTGGAAAGAAAGTGTTCTTTCTTTGGCAATTCCTTTCTCTAAGATCCATTTATTCCTTTCATTTCATTTTCCTGCTCACTGTACCCCCTTTTTAAGGTTTTAGCTTCCATGCTTCTCCCTATATCCTTCATGCTTCCCAACCACCACTCCTGCTCTATTTTCTATTCTAAAATGAATTCTCTGTCATCTTTGTTTTTTTAGAAATCTCATATTTTTCACTTAATTTTCTTTCTGGTGCTGTTAAAGATTCTTCATTTCTCTTTCACTCCCCATCCTCCCTCACCCAAGTATAGCATCTCATCTATTTCTCTATCTGAAGCTGTGGTTTGCCCAGGGGAGGGACTTTCTCAAACATGCAGCTCAGTGCTATGATGATTTCAGTGGTGCCAGCATATTTTAACCACATCATTATCATGCATCCCCAAAGCCTCGCTCACTAAAAACACCATCTTTAAAAGGATTTAGTTTCCATTAATCAATTTTAGAATTTGAGATTCAAGCAGGCAAAGCATTTATTAACATGTTCTCTACTTGTTCCCACATTCATTTCATTCTCTTGACTATCTAAGAAAAAGGAATTGTGCAGGGGTCTTTTCTCCCTCCATGCTTACCTCTCCTTTCTCTATCCCACCGAGCCACCCCCCACCCCCCAGTCTATTCTTCCATACAGTAGTTAAATCAGAGCATGCGGCAGGACGGTATTGTGTGAACTGGTGGCCACAGAAGTACTTTGTATTCACTGGAGGTTTAGAAGTACAGCAGCTGCATATAAATATGCATAGTTGAGAGATTCATGATGGTGCCACCTCATTCTAGTGCTGGTTGGCTGCAGCACAGGCACTACAAATCAATGAACATTTTCCCCATCCATCAGCTGCTCGCTTGCAAGCAGACAAAACACTTACAATGCCAGAAACCCACAGAGAGCTCCTTAGTGAATGAAACCTCACTGTCACAAGATTCAAAATAGCCCTCCCCCCTCCAACCTCCGCAGCTCTCGACCTCAGATGTCTTTTTTTAACCAATGTGGATTGCAAGCACTTAAAAAAATAACACCAGGAAAGAAAGAGGGGAAAAAAGGAGCAATGATAAATCAGGGTTTTGAGGGTCCTCACATTACACTTATCCCAAAACAAAGGATTCTTTGAGCATTAACCCTTTAAGAGAATAATACTCATCATAAAGATGAATCCGTTCTGCTTTATAGTTGTAGAGTTTGAGAGTTGAAGCATTTAAGTCTACAAACCATTGTGCCATGCTGGGGCAGACATTAGTAATTTATCCATAGTTATTTGATGATTTTGGGTAGTGAAGCGGTTATGACATATTAATATGAGAAAAATAAATCATAGATATATTTACCAGTACAAATTATGTTTCTCTCACTGATGGAATGATTTTCACAGAGGACTGAGATATTTATATTGTAGCATGTAGCAGTTTTAATAAAACCTTAATTTCACATCATGAAATTTGATGTGCAACACATTAATGAGTCAAATGTGTATCTTTTGCTGAAAAGATACAAATTCACATTTAGAGAACATGTCAGTTTAGGACTTTCATATGAATTGACATTAGAAATACAAATAGTTCATTCTTGTATAGAATGGGTACTTAGCTACTAAATAGTCTACAACACTTTATCTGTCAACTTGCCAATCAAGTTTTCAATAATAATAAATTCAGTTATTCATTTGTTCATTCATTTATTTCTTCAACCATTTGTAAATTACCTACTGTACCATCATAGAATATAAAATAATATATGATGATATTTGTAGTCCCTTTTTTAAAGATGTGAGCATTCTGGTTGGGGGGATAGGAAATACAGTTATATAAATGACCGTGTGACTTTCAAATTTTGAAAATGTCTGCTTCAGAGTTTTACATGTTAGAAACACATGGCAAATATCTAATAAGAATATATGACATATTGATTTAACACTTATGTAACCTGTTAATATATCCAATCATCATATTACAGGAAGAATAAAAATAAATATAGTGAAGGTATTTAAAATTATCCGTAATTATGGCTCAGTGAAACTGACTGACATGCCCATGTTTTATTTGCTTTTTATGAGTACCAAAACCACAATTTGAACCTCTGTTTGCTTAACTTGAGTTCCATCTATTTCCATTCACTTCCAGTAAGGCTTGTTGAATTATAAAACTAAATGTGATAATTGCCCTAGTGGATCAGAGGAGGTAAAGACCACTTCCAACTGGAATGCCCAAAGATGACATCAGTAAGAAAGAGTAACATTTGGGCAAGGCTTTGAAGAATGGGCACAAGAATAAAGTCAAAACCATAGACAGAGGTTACCATAGGTGAATCCTTTTGGATTCTGGAAAATAAATTACCAAGAAAACTAAGAACCTTGCTTTCAGTAAAATGGATGCTATAAACAACACCCCCACTTAAAGATTTTCAAACCATGCACCTCATTTGTTAGAAATGGAATCCACAATTGGATTTATATTTCAGGTTTCAAAAGAAAGGCAGTTTGATTTTCTGGGTCTCATTGTCTTCATTTCTAAAGTCAGGAACAGCACTAAATAACCAATGTAGACTCCTCTAGGGAGTTCTCTTTTGTAATGCTTTTCTTTTCTTTTTTTTTTCCAGAATATAAAAAAAAATGCTAGAAATAGCTGATTCAGTGGATAGCAGTTACATAGCCTATAAACATGCAATTATCCTCAGAACAAAAAGTATAACTAGATATTTACATATCTGTAACTTTATGTCTTTATAGATAAGCCAGTTGTTTGCATCTGACCAGCTACTTGAAGCTCTAAATTTAATTTCAAGAGAGGTTTGTTGGGTCATGTATTTTCTCTCATTTTGCTTCCCAATAGTGTTTGAACGCAATTTAATTCTTATAAGAATTTTAAAAACACATAATGAGAGCGTAAACATGTATTAAGTATATTAAGTATAGAGGACAAACTCTGTGAACACTTTTATAGTATCTGTTCCTATATTTCAACTATTGGAGAAGATACAGTGGTATATTGGAATATTAGATATTAATTCATTGATAAAGTCATTTTGTGGTATTCAAATGGTTTTCAGTAGAGTCACATTATTTTTTTCACTTTGCAGCCTACTACTCAATATTAAAACCAATATTTTGGCAGTATTTATCAAAAAATGTGTCCTATATACATATATACTGAATGAGCACATAGCATGTTTGTTTACATGCATGCATGTAAACAAGTTGAAGGAACATAAGACCTAATGACACAATACTTATTTTTTCCTGACTTCATATCTTTGTTTTTAATCAGCATGTTCCCTGAATGTTCCTTCCCAAACAAGAAAAGAGAACAAAGAGAGAGAAGTGTTTTGTTTAAAATTGGGGTGAGAAGAAAATCAAACATAGTTTTTCTCATAATTTCACAGAGGTTGCCGCAGGGATTTTAGTGGGGAGCTCTTCCTTGAATAGAATTGCCCTGGATGGAATTCCATCCTGCCATTGTTGTTGCCAAGCACATTTGGGGGGAGGGAGGGTTGGAGGATGTCGAGAGAGTCCCAGACTTTCATTTTATATCTTACTCTTTCTCTTATGCCCTTAAATTGCATATTTTGGCAAACACTGATTGAATTCCAATCTATTTGAAATGGAACTGCACTTATTATTTTGTGTTAATGACTTGAATGAAAAGTAACCTCACTTGTAGCAAATAATGCAGTGTTTTAATCATTTAAATTCTGATTCTTATCTTCAGTGAGCATATATTAAACTCATATTGGTTAAATCAGTTTATGATCTAATCTTAGCCAGTACTTAGTGAACACCAACTATATTCATTAGTGGTAAGGCATGTTAAGATAGAAGGAGATATAACAAGGTTTCTGAACTTTGTTCATATTTTATTTTGAGAAGATTGAATTCCTGAAAAGTTAAACAATCTGAGGTTTGACATACCAAGTTGCTAGATGAATAATGATGTGTACAGGCTCCTTAGGAGGTCCAGAGCCCAGGAATTTACTTAATTTCTGGCTTTAGAACTAGGCACTACTGGGCCTTCTTGCTGGCATGGCTTAGAGGTTATATTGTAGCGCTATCACCACTACAGCCTGAGTTTGATCCCTGGCCTGGGCGCTAACCCACGTGTGGCACATCAGACCTTTCCTGTCTTGCCCACTGCTCCCTCAGCAGTGTATTTCAGTAAATCTGCCTGTTCTGCTCCCTACGCTGTGGTGAATCCTCTCACCCCCTGCACCTCTGGTCTACACCCCAGCTCTTCTGTGAAAAAAGAAAATAAGTAAAATTTTTAGGGAAAAAAAAAAAACAAACAACTAGGCACTACCTCATTCTAGTGGAAGATAACTCTCAAAACAAATTTGTCCTGGGATGCATATGAACAGATACAGCTTGAAAACCATTGATTACTCTGACCAATGAAAGGCTTGGAAAAAATTTGAGCAGATAATCATCTGACTGAAAAAGAAGCAATGAATAGATTTTATGAAATTTCACTATTATGATAGGAAAAATTACTGTTTTATGGAATGACCTTAAACTACAAGAATTTTAGTTTTATAAAGACATTTCTTATGGGAAAGTTCTATCTATATTTTCCCAAATGTCAGGTAGGGTCATTGATTTTGTGGGGAAAAAAAATTGTCAGAGTTATGCCACACAAAAGTTAAGAACAAATATTCCTTAGTAATTTCAAAATCAGTTATGGAATTAATGCTCCATTTCAAGAAAACAGAATATAAATAAATTCAGGAAATTACAGAAACACCTTAAGACTGGGACTTAGACTATTTATCTAATAGCCCTAAGTGTTCCTTTTTTTCTTAGGTTCCATTTATATAATCATTTATTTGAGTAAGCAGCGGGTGCAATGGAAAATTGGGTTGAAACCATCATTCATAAAAGGTGGATTACTTTAGCTTAGTCCATTTACTCTCTTAATGAACTTGTAAATATGTTTCAAATCATGTAAATCTCATATTTTTAAGCAACAACATATAAAGTAATAATTGTTGCCAAACCTAACTTGTAGGATTGTTGTGAGAATTTTATAAGTAGATGAGTGTGTTCTAAAAATGATGAAGTTCAAATTTGAGACATAGCGTTGTTGTTATATTATCTGTTTTATTCTATAATATTTCCCCTTAATGTTCAATGTGAGTACTTTTAAATCTACCTTTCAATAATGGTAATGTAAAAAATTCCCGTGATAAATATTGTTCTATTTCTTTGATCTTTTGTTTTCATATAAAATTGATAAAAAGCTTGCCTCATATATACATATGTGTGTATATATCATTTTAATCTATGGAGGGGAAGTGAAAAAAATTCAAAAATAACTATAAAATCTGTCACTAGAAAAAATATAATTGTGGTCAAAATAATGATATAACAATTTATACATTAATGATTAGAATGTAATGTGTATGCTTTTTAATGATTTTGTTTTTGAGTAGTTAATTCCAAAACCATTTTATTTCTTAACATTCTAAGTCTGTTGAAGTAATGGGAAAATAAAACCCTTAAGGTGAAAAATCTAATTTTATATTTAAAATTTAGTATTGATTCCACAATAAAATGCCAATTGACAGGAATATTATTAGCTAAGGAAATATACATTCGTCTGAAAAATTAACTTTGACCAAACTGACATTGCATTGACAGAGTCCAGGTACTATATATCTAGTTTTCAAGTGAGATTTTGTCCACCCAGAAAATGTAGGTAATAAGACACCATCTAATTCAGAATGATTTGTTTGTTTCTTACGATCTTTGAGTCCAGAGTGTAATTTAAAATTATTCTTCTCTGATCTAAAAAATAATTGTGATTGTTCTTAATTTACCATTTCCTAACTCATTCCATTTTTCATAGAGACAAAATCAAGAAATGTCTACCTATGATGTGTGGGTTTTAAAATCAGACTTCAAAAGTTCAGATGCTAACTGTACCATGTCATCATTGAGGCATATTATTTAATCTTTAAATTTCAGGCTCCTGATCTGTGGAGAAAGATTATGTAATTTTCTCCAAAAAATTCTTGTGAAGATGAAATGTTAGTTGAACTAAGTTGATGACATGTATTTAATAATCATTAGTGTTGCTATTTATCCATACAATTATTAGGTATTGCTTGCCAGAGACTGAGCTTGGAATTGAAAATATGAAAATGGAGGGCCTCCCTGGTAGTCTAGGGGTTAAGTCTCAGCGCTATCACCACTGCGGTCTGAGTTCGATCCCCAGTCAGGGAGCTGACCCACATATGGTGCAGCACACCTCTCCTGTCTCGCCCACTGCTCCCCTCAGTAGTGTAATTCAGTAAATCTACCTGTTCTGCTCCCTTTCTGTCTCTGATGAGTCCTCTCACACACACACCCTGCCCCTTTCACCTCTGGACTACACATCTGTTCTTCTATACAAAAAATTTAAAAGAAAGAAAATATGAAAATGGTCTGACACTTTCTCTACCCTTGATAGGAGAGAGTAGACAGCCCAGAGAGTAAGCAATTATAATATACTGTATCAACTATGCTGAAGCATAATCGGAAAAAGCTGTAGAGCACATAAAAATATCTAACTCAAATTTGAGAGAAAAGAGCTATTTACCCACTGGTTTAATCATTCAATTGCTTAACAGATATTTATTTATGCTTATTACATAATATTTATTGTCCTAGAATATGGTAATATTGTGGTGGAAAAAGAAACAGTGTGTGCTCAGTGGGAATAAGTATCATCTCCTGGAAGAAGGGGGTATTTTAATAATTACTACAATAAATACAAAATCACAACTGTAACAGTTGCTACTAAACCCAGTGCTTCTCAACTGGGAGCAATTTTCCTTATCCCAGAAGACAACTGAAAATGTCTGGACATGTTTTGAGGTGTCACAACCAAGAGCGCTTGTGGTATCTAATGGGGAGAGGCCAGAGATACTGCCCAGCATTCACCACACACAGAATTGACCCCATGACAAATGATTACTAAGTACCCATGATAAAGTAAGTCGGCCAAAATGTTCATAGTGCAGAAGTTCAGAAGTCCTGAATTAATTCTACCACTCTTAATGTAAATCTATGATGGCAGGATGCCTCTCTTTTTTTTCCCCATATCTGTTAACCTTCTGGATATCTTCTTTAGTGAATTGTTTGTTCACATCTGCTGTCTATCTGTTAATTGAGTTATTTAATTTTTTGTTGTTGAACTATATGAATGCTTTATTTATCTTGACTATTAATCCCTTATCAGTTATATATTATGTAAATATTTTCCCATTCAGTGAACTATGTATTTAATTGCTTGATATTTTATTTTGCTGTATAGGAGCTCTTTAACTTCAGGTATTTCTAACTGTTTAAGTTTTTCTTTTTAATTCCCTTGCCATAGAGGTTCAGTTACCAAAAATATTTTTACTGCTGATATCATTGAATGTACGCTGAAGTCTTCTTCATGTATTTCATTGTTTCAGTCATATCTAAATCTTATATCTAAATTTCAGTCTTCTATCTAAGTTAAATTCATTTGGAATTATTTTTGTGTACGATGTTAGCAAGTAATCCAACTTCAACCCCTTTTTTTTTAAATCAAAGAAGTCTAAAAAATATTCAACCTATCATTTTTTTCTGTGCTTATTTCTATTTTCCAAGTTCTCAGAACCATGTTCTAATTCAGAGCACCAAGGAAAAATCAATTCATGATTTAGACAAATTTATATGTAAGAACAGATCATTTGGGGAAGTTTGAATTCTTTAAAACAATAGTTCTGGAGAGAATGTTTCGAGTGGGTGGGGTGCTAGAGCAGAAATAGGATGGCTATTTCAAAGAAGCTACACAACAGTCTATTTCTGCCATTTGCATCCAGCTAAAGCCTGGAATGTTACTTTCTCCAGTATCATCCTACACTTCCCAGCTTAGGCTATGTCACCGTTTACCAGTTCTCCCGACTCCCTGTCCATCACTTTACATTTATATCACTTTACTACATCACAAACATTTTCCATTCTACTTTACCAGTGGGGGAAGGGTTAAATAGCATGTGAATTATATGGTAAAATTATAAAAATCTTAGAAAATATTATGGATCAGCAAAACACAAATATGTTAGAATTTTTCTAATGCATTTGTTAGAAAGTTAGGACTTTTCTATTTTTAAAAGTCCATTTGATTCTCAAACAACACAGGTTTGAACTTCATGGGTCTACCTATACCCAGATTTTCTTGTAAATGGACAATGTATAGTATTGATGAATACATTGCAGTACTGCAAGTGTATTTTTTCTTCCTGATTCTCATCATAACACTTTCTATTGTCTAGCTGATTTTATTATAAGAATACTGTATTTTATGTATGATACAAAATATATGTTAATTGACCATATTTTTGGTGAGGCTTTTGGGAAGCAGCAGACTATTACTAGTTAAGATTTTGAGGAGTCTATGTTATTCTTGGATTTTTGATTGTAGGAGTCAATGTCCTAAACCTCTGCATTGTTCAAAGGCCAACTGTAATTATACCCTAAGCAGTTCACCCTGTATGTTGCTGGAAATGCAGCCTGCCTTCATCAAGAAGGAAAATGGGCTTCGGTGTACGTGCATACACACACACACAGGATTATTTTGCCAGTTGTTTCTCCCATGAATACAGCATTAACAGAAAACATTTAAAGTCATAGGGATGCCTGACATTATAGTGAGAAATGTAAGTGAGGAACCAAAAGGAGAGAAGAGGGGTCATGTAGCTTAATGATCATCACTATCCATCTGAGGTTCCAGTCTAGTATTTAAAAAAGGAAGATTCTGGTAAAGAGACAGGGATTATTAATAAACCACTTAAATACTTTGGCCCTGTTAAGTAAAATCATTCATGTGATATCCAACATTCTTATGTTGGAAATTGTTTTACTATAAATTTGTATAGTTTGTGCAATTATTTTCTGTATCTAAATAGTGATGTGTTTTAACTAAATTCAATTATTTGTGTCTAATTAGTAAAATTGTGTAATATGTTTACTTTTATCTGAGCATACCACCCCATGAACCCAAGTTTAACTGGAAAACCTGGGGTAGGGGGTTCACAAAGTAAAATTTTAGGAAATAACAGCTATAACCTAGCAGAGGATCTCTTTCCATTTGTTAATGGAGAAGTAGTGACCCACACCAGTCTCCTGACCTCCTTGCAACATCTCTGGTACAGGTGAAAGTTTTTTCTCATATGAATGAAAGAACTATGGTAGTAATGCTGTTTACATCGTGACATCTTATAGAAGTAGATTGAATGGAGAATGGGAGACATGATCTGCAGGTTGATTAACCCTTGCTCTGAGGCTGGACAGTGATTCTTATCCACATATGCACATCAGAATCACCTCTGGACCTTTTCACAATGCACATTCCTGGGGTCTACTCCTGGATGGTCAATGGTGGAGGCATTACATTAAAAAAAAAAAAAAAAAACCTTCAAGATGAACCCAATGTGTTCAGTGTGTTTTTTGGGTTAGAAATCACCCATCTAGGATTTTCTCCTGACAGTCCTATTATAAGCATCACTAAGATTTCAAGAGTTCATTACTGGACAGACCATTAAGTGACTCCATTCTTTAGGATTATGACCTGCCTTCCTAGAATTTAGGATGTCATCCAACTTAACTTGTCCTGTTTTCCTGCCCATATTTTTACATACAATTCATACCTTATGAAAAATCAAAGTCTTAAATTTCTGGCCAATGTTTAAATAACATTTAAAACAGAACTTCTTGTAGTGTAAAATATTCCCAACCACTAATTCAAAATAATTTTAACTATATTTTAAAGTGTTTGTTCCTTTGAGAAATAATAATTAGAAGAAAAATCTGTAAAATGCAATGATAATGAAATGAATAGCAATAGTTACATAAAAGTAGATAATAAATGCATAGCATATAATAACTCTAGGTCTCCCTTATGAAGCATCTTACATCTAGTGTTTAACCCATTAGGCACTAAGCACCTTGAAGTGCTTACATATTTTCATTAAAATGGGATTCATTTGCTCCTATATAAGAGGGATGGAAAATAAAGCTTGTATGATATGACCCCCTATTCATGCCTCTATGAAATATTAAGTAATCAAAGAAATCATTCCATTTTACTAACACCTAATGTTCTCTCAGAATTCTCAAAACAGATATCATGCTATGCTACTGTATCATATAAGATTTAGAAAAAAAGGTCAAATTTGCATGCCATAGTGATTAGGATAAACCTCTTAGTCATCAGAGGTCATCCATAATCTGCCCTTGATCACATTCTACAATTTCACCTCCAGCCACTCCATTCATGTGTCCTATGTCACACCTGAGTAGCAGTAGTTTCCTTCCTACACCATAATGGTTCTTCTTTCAGACATTGCTGATCTATTTTTCTGGAGACATTCTCTTGATGCCCCACATTCTCTCCCCAAACTAATTCCAGTCAGTTCTTGCCTGTCCTTGTCCAGCCAAACTAGTTCTTACCTCAGCCTGACTGCAGTCAGTAATGATGACTCTTATCCATGTTCCTGTAGGTTTATGCAGATTTCTATCAACGTCTATCATTACTTTTCCAAAATATGTGGTTTTCTAATGCACTGGATAATAGGCATCTGGGAAACAGAAGCACATTATTCTTTGCAATTCGGGGATCATTTAAACAGAAACTGGCACATAACCAAGCACTGTATAAGATGAATTACTAATTTTGAAAGTATTTCTACATATGGGGAAAATAGCTATATGTACAAAAGGTTTTGATGTTTCTTTAAAGCGAAAGTTGCAAACTCCTGGCACATAGTCTCATCATAAACAGGCCACCTTAGTCCATGTAATTGATTTCCATTGGCAGATTGTTGTAGGAATTTGAGCTTTAGTCTCTGTGTAAAATGTAGAAACATGAAATATATGTTATGAAAAGTAAATATATTCTGCTTTTAAAAATAATGACTGAGTGAATGACCGCTGAGACTTGGTGGGAGAGGGGTGAGGCAGATTGCTCCTAAATATTTAAATGTTTTCTTTTACTATGAATTATTATTATCATCATACATCAAAGTTATATATACTTTATATTTTTGTGTTTGCCCATATTTAAAAGACTGCATATTAACTTGATTTTATGTGCCATATAGTACTCTTTATTCACCCTAAAGCCATGTTTTGCTTTTATGTAGTTGTGGAATACCTGTAAAGTGTATTTCAAGATATTTTTATAGCATAAGCCTCACTACTTTTCTGGTTTTCTTAGTCATAAACTGAAGACATAGCTTTACAGATGTGAGGATAGGAATAATTTTGAGAAATTTGCTATTTAGATCCATTATTTTGTAGGGATATATTTGTAGAATCCTCAGTAAAAATAAGCTCGCTCTAAGTTTTTGTGAACTTTCTTTTGTTGAGTTTTTTTTTAACTAACACAGATATGATTATATGTTAATCTAAGTATGTCTATATAATCTGAGTCTGAATTCTTGATTAAGAGGGTGTGTGTGTGTGCATGTGTGTGTGTACACATTGTTTGGAAAGAGTGGGAGAAGAAAGAGGCCATAGGAAAAAGAGCTCAGTTTCAAGATACAAATGCCATGTAATTTGATCCAATAATACATAAGCTTTTATGTATTATACACATGTATACATAAGCAGCAACTTGGGTGAAATGGATCTCATTTTACATAGAGTGTTTTTGAGAATCATGAGATGAAAATTTGATATATGTCACGAAAACATCACTAAATAGTACAAACTAGTTTTTGCTTTGGTGCATGAATATAATTTGGTAATTCCTAATTTTGGAACATACTAAAATAAAATTTTCTTAAAATATGAAATAATATGTGCACTGACCAACTCATGGAGATGATGGAATATAATAAAAAAGCAAGGGTGTGGGTGCGACAAGATCTATTGTGACAAGTAGTTGTTCCATGTTCGCCAGGCAGACCAACTTTATTTGTAGGAAAATGGAGTTTGAAAAATATGGCCAGGGATATAACTTAGTCCTGTCCTAATAAATCTCCATCTTCAAGTATGGGGATGCATATAGGAATTATTTCCACTGAATGATGTTATTGTGGAATTAATTCATTCCCTACTGTTTTCCTGCACACTTAAAACATGTCTGGAATGATTAAAAAAATAATTCAGAGCATGACACCTTCATGAACTTACAGTTTTGTGGGGAGTAGGCAGATTTACACCTATTAAGAAGGTACCTAAAGTGCCATTCTCCTTCATTTCTCTGTACTTCTTCACAGATATTTACCTATAAATTTTTTCCAATCAATTACATGTTGCAAAATTTGCAAAATGTACTTGTTATCCCATTTTGCAGAACAATCCCATGATGGCATGAAAGAGAATCTCAAGCTCCAGGTCTATAAAATCGGAACTAAGCTGAACTGATTAGCTCCTAGGAAGCAATGTGACCTCTTCCTTTTGTTCTTTTCCCTCCTGGTCTTTCTAATCATCCCGCCTTCTCTCACATCGTAGAACCAATGCTTCATTTTCTCATTTCCATCCTTAACTTCTCTTCATTGTCCTTTCCACCATTTGGTATTTATCTATCTCTATCTATCTATCTATCTATCTATCTATCATCTATCTATCTATCTATAGTTATATACCTTGGGTAGTATATAAACTCTGTAGGAACAAAAATTTCTTACTTTGTTTGTAACCTCTTAATGAAAGTTGCTTTGTGTTTTCCAAAATAAAGGTTGATATATTTCTCAGAATAAAATAGTATGCGTTTTATTTATTGTAATTGAGAGAATATACATTCAAGGAGTGTGTACATATGTGGGTATTAATAAATGGCATTAATGTTGCTTTATAATGCATGTAATAAACATAGCTAAAAATCACTCTTCCTAGATGTATATGATTTTAAAATACTTTACATTTTACTTGCATTGAGATTTTTATTCCAGAAAGGTATCGAACATGACAATCTGACAATCTGTCACTGTGATGCTGTCACAGCTTTTCTTAGATCAACTGACAAGACCTCAGCTGGGCCTCTACAAGTTGCTTAAGAACACTTCCAGAACCATCCTAATGGGCATGTTCCAATTGTCCCTTGGAAAAATATGATCACTGGAGATCAAGCTCTATAGCTGGTCTTTTGGCAGAAATCCAGTCAAATCTTTCTTTCCAATAGAGTCTTTGTGGGGAAAAGGCCTTATCAAATTCCTTGGACATGAAGTTACTGTTTGAACTGTTCTCAAATGATTCTATCATCATACAAGGAAGCTGCAGTTTCTAAAAGGTCAGGAGCAGCCTTCTAATAATTTATACCATCTTATAATTATTAGACACAAAGATGGTTGTAACACTATAAAAGGCTTTGGTCTTATTACCTTTTGTAAGAAGAATCTGTCTGTCATTAAGTAAACCACAACTTCCTGATGGAATTTTTGAAGAGTACAAGAGTAAGAGACTAACAATAACCCTTACCCTACCTTGGGATTCAAAGTGTAGAATTGGTCTATTCTAGAGTAGGATGTAGAAGAGAAAATAGAGTGTGGGGCCTCCCTGGTGGTACAACGGGTTAAGCACAGTGCTGTGGAGCTGTTGGCTGCGGTGCAAGTTCGATGCCCAGCCGGGGATATGCCCACATGGCGTGGCAGACCTCTCCCACCTTGCCCGCTGCTCCCCTCAGCAGTGTATTTTGGTTGATCTGCCTGTTCTGCTCCCCGCTGTGTTTCTGGTGAACTCTCTCACCGCCCCACACCTCTGGCCTGCACCCCAGCTTGTATACAAAACTAAATAAATCTTAAAAAAAAAATAGTGTGCAGAAAAAATGAGAGTTTATTTCTTATGAACAAAAATCCATGTTCTGTTAACAATATAAGAAAATTTATTATTCTAAAATTAAGCTTTTTTTTAAGTTGTATTTATCCTTCTGTGTTGATTAAATAGAAGAATACAGGTTTTCAAAAAAAAAAAATATACTAGTAAACATTATTTGATTTGAATCCTGAAGAGAAGCTGGAAGTAAACCTCAAAATTAAAAATGCACTAATGTTTTACTTATTTATTTACTTTTCTTTTTTTGTTTATTAAAAATAGAAAAGATGTAATCTTCATTAATCCTAAAATGACAATATTGAGCTTAGTGGAAAAGAAAAAGAAAACATGCTGTAATAATGGAATTAGACTGTACTCATAAATATCAAATTGTACATCTCAGTTCATTCATATGTTGATAAAATAAGAGGACTTATTAAACTATCAAAAAGCTTTTCACTCAGCCAGTTTAGAGGCAATACTATAAAATTATATTTTGATAAATATTTTGTTTGATTCCCTATATGTTCACTATAAAGAGCATGTTTATTATGTTTTAGAGGTACAGCATATTAGTTTTAGGAAGTTGGTTCTTCCCATGTACTTTTGTAGAAATACTGAGATCTAATTTTACTCTTAATCCTCTAATGCTTTGAGCAACTTACTCTTCCTGTAGAATATGCTCTTGTGACCACTTATTCTGATAAAAGAAATAAGATTTTTAGGAATAAAAGCTTAAATACACTTACTCATTATTTTGAATTATCTTGATTATGCAAATAATCAGTTATGCAAACTGCATTTTTATGAAACAGGAGATCTAAGTAACTTTTGGTAGCATCTTAATAAGAAGTCTCCTTAATCTTAATAAGCAAGTCTCCTGCTTTTCCTTTGAGGAAGAAAGCAAACAATAAGAAGCAAATTTCTAATTTTTATTAGAAGTTTTATTTTACAAAGAGTGATTTAACTTAACTACATCCTTTTCCTTTTCCAACTCTCTGCAAAACCTTGCCCTACATGTTATGTAGTCTTGCCCAAAACTGGAAGTCATTTGCTCTGTGTATGGTACTTTGGAAATTGTAGATATGTTTATTTACCATAACCCTGATACTGGATATATTATAAAAACCAAAATTCTATTCTATAGTAGAGGATATTTGAGGACATAAACTGCATAATGGATTAGAAGTCCATATTTCAGTGTTTAAGCATATTTGTATGCAACATAATTGTGTACTCCAAAATAGTGTGTGTATGTTTACACTTCTGTAAAATAAGAGTGCTGAACTGTGATTATATAATCTCATATAAAAATGTTGAACAGTGCAGTTTATTGATTACTAAAATTTCAAAGAACATATTTCTTTGTAATTCATTCTGTGATTTTATTTCACTTAAGTATGGTTGGATTAATATGCATAAACTTTGGCATAAAAATATTTATGTAGGAATTTATGTAGAAATGAAAAACTGTAGTAATAAAATTTAATAAAATACAATAAATCTATTTTATTATTAAATAATACTTTCTCTTCCTAAAGTCACTAACAACTTTAATGAGGTATACCCCAAATTCTCAAATAATTTAGATCTCACATTTTATTATTATTTAAATTTTTTATTAAAGTACATTGATATAGGTTTCAGGTGTTCATCATTATAAATCAACATTTGTATATATTACATTAGGTTTACCACTAAAAATCTAATCATATATATGTATATATCTAATCGTGTGTGTGTGTGTGTGTGTGTGTGTGTGTGTGTGTGTATAATTCACTATTATATACATAATATATAATGGCCCCCTTTTACCCAGTATTCCCTCCTTCTACGTTCTCTTCTGGTTAATCAAATGTCACACTTTAGAAAAACTTTTTATTATTAATATTTGTTGGTATCTGATAGAACTCTCAAACTTACGACATTCATCCATTGACATTCTGTGAAGGAAACATGAATTAATCATTGAGCTTGTCCAGCAAGGGGAAAGGCATCTTACTGATTCTGTGAGCTTCCATCACAGCTCACATGAGCTGTTTCTGAGACTGTAGCTCAAAGAAACAGCTTCACAGTATCACTTTGCTACTTGCTCAGTTTCCAGTCTCTTAAAACTCTTGACCTGAATAGCACAACAGTGCATCCTGGCCTTAATTAATATTGATTCTGTTATTGTACCTTCTGAAAACAGAGGTTGCTCTTAACAGCAAAATAAACTAGGCCAGGGTTATTGTATACATTTTGAAAACATGTACAAGAAATGGTTTAATAAGCTATTTTTCTTACAAAACTACATTTCTTTAATTAGGAATCACAAATGATTGTATAGTTTTTGAAAAAATGAAGTCTAACCAAAGAGTAAATGAGGATGAGCTCATTACTGATTATAATAGTGCAGATCAATTTAGAAAGTGGAAACATTTGTTAAAGAGCAGGGGTAGACTTTCTTTGCTTAAAGTCTGCCCAGAAAGATTTTATGTGAAGGACTACAGATGACCTCTCGCATGTCCAGCTAGCAATGTTATTAATTGGTTTGTTAATTTTGTAGTTCCTGTGTTTTTCTCCTTTATTTTTATTCTGCTTTCATTGATTTGTAAACAGTTGAAAATTAAGAATCCTGTCATTCAAGACTTTGGTATCATTCTCCACCAAGGAAAAAAGTTTTGGGTGAAGTAGATGCAATAAATGTTGATGACAGAGGTCTTATTTTCAAGCAGGAATATCAGGCTTTGTAGAGAAAATGAAACTTGTCAGGAGCAAAACACATGATTCCATACCTACTTCTTTCCAAGTTGGGAAGTTATGAAAAATTAAGTAACTTTGTGCTGTGGGATGAATATGAGGATGGGGGATGAAAATTCTACCTCAGTTCTGTGATAAGCTAGTTATGCTACGTTTCTTTGCTTATCAGTAAAGGGAGGAAGTTGGACCAATTGATTTTTAGATTACCTTCTAGTTCTAAATCTAATTCTGTTCCAGTGAAGGGTAATAGAATTTCCTTACAGTAAGTCTCTGTGCCAGGTAATATTTTTCTTAATTTTCTAGAAGATAGGACTTGATTTCACCCCAAGCTAAAATGTTAGAATCGTAACCACAAAACATACTACCCTACTACTATCTGTGTTTTCAGTGATTTTAAAAGATGTTATTAAATATAGAAGTCTTTGTTTTGTAATTTTGTCGTTTTTTTTTTTTTTTGGTTGTCTTCACTAGCAATATGGTATGATTTTATCTTTTCCTTTTCACCTTTACCAATTGTCAGTAAAATGACTAAATAGATTAATAGTTATGAACAAGAGTCTTACTCACCATATCTATGCTCTATGAGCAAAAATGCTCATCTGCTCTGTATCACCTTGTGTGTTGTCAATCTCATACTTATCTGTGGATGGAATGGCCAGTGCCTTGCCATTGGCAAGAGAACATACACACCCCTTTCCTCCAGCAAAGACACTAACACTCAAAGTCAATAATAATGTTAAGGTAAACCTGCTATTTTATTTTTCTCTATGTCATCTGCTTTCTTTTATTTTTTTCAGGATATCTTTAAAGATTAATCAGAGAATCTTTCACTCACCTATAAAGGTAAGAAATGTTTTCTTATATGTTACATGTTTTAGTTGTGTTTCAATAATTTACAGTTCTTGTTAGATATAAATAAAATTGATGTTATTTATTCTTACTGGCAGAAAAGTATTTTGTATCTATTTACTTGCTCAAACTTGAAATCATCCGACAGTTCAGGTTTAGTCATCAGATTAAATTTCTCTTCTACAATGTTAGTTTATTTCACATTTTTACAATTTACATATCATGTTGACAGAACTTAATTTTTTCTTATGTTTTTATGTTATCTGCTCCAGAATCTTAAGGTAGTTTGACATTGCCATGTATACTTCCATATGTATGGAAAGCAATTTTATAATATATGTACATAAATTTGAAATATATATTGTTAGACACCACAATTGTCTTGAAAATAATTTCATATTTTATTGCTATTTCAAACCTGTAATTTTAAAAGAAACAACCAAAGAAACTATAACTATAATTAACTGTCAGTGATTTAATAATGTAATGTTATTTTAGAAAAAAGTTACTTCAGTATTAGTTTTATTTAATAAGAGTTCCAGAAAATGTGGCTGCTTTCTTGGCTGGGATGTATGTGAAGATAAATTTAGAATTCCTAGTCTAGTAAATACTTCTATGATAATAGCTTAATTGTAGCTATTTCAAACTAAATTGTTTAATTGTGGTGAATCATATGCAGATTGTTCAGATGTCGGTCAGCCTCCCACTCCGCATTCTAGCACCTCTTTCTTTTTTTTTTTTTTTAATTTTTTTTTTTATTTATACATACGAGCTGGGGTACAGGCCAGAGGCGTGGGGCGGCGAGAGGGTTCACCAGAGACAGAGCGGGGAGCAGAACAGGCAGATCAGAAATACACTGCTGAGGGGAGCAGCGGGCGAGGCAGGAGAGGTCTGCCGCACCATGTGGGACTCTCCCCGGCCAGGCGTCGAACTCGCGTCGCCGCTGTCGACAGCTCCACAGCGCAGCGCTCAACCGCTGCGCCACCGGGGAGGCCCTCTAGCACCTCTTTCTAATTCAGGACAAACTGCTCAGTGCCTGAAAGAGGCAGAACAGTACATATCAAAGGCTTAAGACAAAAAACAAAAATAATAGTGTAAAAGCCAGCCGTGGGCCAGGAGTCAGAAAGGGCCTGCAGTAATGCGACCAGCTCACGTGTGTTGGTATGTTTGTGGATGAGCTGTTAGGTTTGCTGTGTTTGCTCACCTCTCTTGAGATCTGTGGCTATATACTGGGGCATCTTAGATGCTACTTCCTCATCTGTAAGATGCGTGTCAGAGGTCGTTCTTGTCTACTCGTGGAACTGCACCATAAAACAAGGCATGTAAAATGTGTGACTCCTCTCATCCCATGTTCTTTGTGGTGCTCAGGGTGAGTGGGCCTCACAGATTGGAAAGAATGGCTTGTGTAGTTCTTCATGAAGCCAAATGAGATGTTTGCAGTTGGGGAAGTGAAAGACATGCCTTGTTTTTCTTTTTGTTCCATTATAGTTCTGCAAAAACATGATTAAAAACAGTTTAGATGATACAAAACACTTTAAACTCTTCATGAAGTAGATAGTCTCTTTTCAGAGAACTCTAAAATGGGACAGAAAACAGGAGTTTAATAGGATTAAGAATAAAGGAAAAGAAAAACAGACTATCTGATTAACTGGGACCAAATGGTCAATGTTGTTTGGGGTGAGAAGACCTCAAGTTGCCTGGCATTTGTGGATTGGGCAATCAGACATGTTTCTGGTGAAGCTGAGCATTTGCAGGGACAGGAAAGTCCCTGCACTGGGCTTTTGATATGGCATCTCATGCTTGAGAGCCTCTATCTCCGGGCAGGGAGCTATTTCAATTGCTATAATCCATAGTTGCCTTTTTGGTGAAGCACTATTGTTGCCTGATGTATGGCTAAGGATTTATGATTCTATCCAATTTTTATATATTTTACTATAAAAAATGAATTTCCAGTTACTAAAGGATTGAAAAATGATAAAGCAGAGTCACAAAATGGTTACATTTGTTGTTTTTTATATTTTTGGTTATTATTGCTGATATTTTTGGTATATTGACAGAAAATACTGAGTGTTGATGGTTATTGATTAAAACAATTATTTTTCCTATAATGCTAAAATATTGTTTTTGCCTGTATAAACATAATTTTCTATCATTATTATTCACTGGAATATCATTGTACTGGAATTAAAATTTATATAATGATATAACTTAAGGTTTTTAAACTTTTCTAAAATTTATTTTTTGTGAAATTATTCATTCTTGAATACTTACTGGAGAATTGTTGAAGGAAATTATTAAATTAAAAAGTGGCATTAATTATTCTAATTCCTAGAGTAAGGTAAATAGATGCTGTACCTCATACTTTTTCCAATATAAACATATATGTTATTTGAATTATTTAAATAGAAGACTGTACTAAGGAGAAAATATTTCACCCAGAGTTTTATACTGCTAAAATTTTGGTTTTTATTCTTTCATACTCTTTCTTTAAATTCATGAACATAAGTATGTTCATTTAATACTTTCATACCATATTCATAATTTCATTTTAAATATTTTAATTATAAACAGACTTCTCAGTCAATATATGTTATCTGTCTCTTTCTTTTGAATGACCACTTATTGGATAACTTTTCTGATGGAACATATAATTTATCAACTAGATTCTATTTTTTTTTAATTTGTTTAGGTAGAATTTTAAAAGAGAATAAAAGAAGATCATTCTTAATTACACTTTTGGCAGTCATTCAAAAGGATAATTTCCATTTGTCCATTAAATCAGGAAATTAGGGAGCAAAGAAAAAGTGTTACAGTAAAGAGGCATTACAAATATTATTAGGTAAGTGCACATAAATGGTTAGGGGAAAGAAAAACTAGTAGTATAGATGTGTGTTGTAGGTATGTGAAATGAAATGCTTACTAATTTTTTCAAGGTTCACCTCAAATGACAACTGTTTCCTCAGTATTTAAAGAGATGTTTCCCCTTTCATTCTTCTATGAGTTAGTTGTCTTTGTATATTCATAACATTTCAGGGAAAAATGGATCTTATTACATTATATCACATATAAAAATTCATTTTGTATGTATCTTTTTCCCCTACAAGGCTGTTAACCCCTAGAAGGTAATGACTGTGTGTTATTTATCTTTGAACCAAATATATGCTGATTCAGTGTTCATTCAGATAAACTGCACTGATGTATGAGAAAAGGGAGTACTCAATTAAAAATATTTAACCTTACTAAGATAATGTAGGTGTCATAATCTGCCCATTATTTCTGGAGAAAATGTAGTCAGTTCTGAAAGATGAGCTATCAATGTCTGAGTTTTCACAGATAATGAAATTTATTTATTCTAAATTAAATTTTAATGACTTTCTGGCATTCATGCTCAAAATCATGTCTACAAGTCAAATATTTCAGAAAAAAAAACAAATTTATGAGGAAAAAAAATTATTTGGTGCTGAACCTGTTTATACATTACATTAGAAAGATCTGAAAATGTTTTGTCAACTTTACAGCTTTATGCACATGTAAGATTATTGTTGTTATTTTTATTGCTAAGAATATAAAAATGGGTCTGTAGGGTGATAACATGGATGGCTATTTATGAAATAGAAGAAATACACAAAAAAGCAATTACTTATGTGAATTCTTATAAAAGAAAGGGAGAATTGTTTTTAGTATAATTTTATAGTGCAATTTGCTACTTATGCCATCTAAATGAATCTTTGTCATTGTTTCAATCAGCAAAAGTAGATTTATTAATAGTTTGAGTTACGCTTGAAAAAACCTCTGATTCTACATTAGTTTGTATTTAATGCTAATGTAAATAAAATATTGGAAGAGATGTACCAATGTCAGTTTCATTTACAGAAAAATTTTAAATGTGTATGAAGTCTTTTTTGAAACAAAATGTAATGCCTGTACGTAATAGTTTTTCTCCTCATCAGACTTTCATAAGCTACTGGGCCCCAACTTTGATTTCACATACTTTTTATTAGATAAGTCTGTAAGGAGAAAATAATATTGGTCAGTCTTTTTTAAGAATTTTGAGGTTGTTTCTTATCTTTTTAACCCCAGAGTTTGTCTGGCCAAATGCATACTTTTGAATTTTCTTTGTTCTCAAAGCACACCCAGTTACTGTTTGCTATTTGTCTAGGGTTGCAAATACATGACTATTTTCAGGACCCATGGATACAACAAAAGTGATTGTAATAGACTTATATCAGATAATAGGGAGTGGTGAGGACAGAGGAACAGATGATCAGATGCTCAATGTACAAGAATTCAGAGATATAGATAGACTGAACAATGATAAGAGAATATATAGAATACGCTCAAGATGTAATAATAAGGAAAATAACCAAAAGAAAGGAAAAATGAGATTGCATTAATTTACATTGAGAGCTTTCAATCTCAGGAATATTCAACTAAATTTAAACACACTCTTTATCAATCATCATGGAGCAAACGTTGGACTTTGGAAATGAAAGAAGAATAAGACAAAAGATCCTGTCCTAGAATGGCTTCAGTGTTTGGGTAAGGCACATCAGTCACTCTAGTGACTGGGACATTGCCTGGGCTGTCTTCAGGTACAAAGGAAAGGTGTTAACAGTGATATGTATTACCTCCCAGGTTTCTCTGAGAAAATGATGTCCGTGAAAGGTTTCGATTAAAAACTAAACTGAGTCGGAAAACTGTATGGGGCAGGAGCACAACTTAATTAGCATTCAGTCCAAGAGCTGGTACATTGTTGATGTTTGGTGAATGATCAGTCTAATTCACTGGAATTACTGACAAACCAGGTAAACACAACTCAGGAAGAGAACAGGGGCCAAGTCAAGGAAACCAAAAACAAACAAACAAAAAACATGGTGAGTGAAGGGATGGAGATCTTCAGTCTTTCATAGTAGAGTAAGAAAATGGTGAGCTATGAAAGGAGAAATAAACAGAGTTCAGGAGATATATCTCTGTAATATCAAAGCCCCAGGTTTATCTTCAGCTAACAAGAGCATGACATTGTGAGGCTTGGATTGTCATTTTATTTCACATGAGTGGGTACGGGGTAGAATATGAAAGGCAAGGTGTACTTATTGGGAGTCATTTCACTAGTCTTGGCAAAAAGTAACAAACACCTGCATTGCTAAATGACATTTGAGTCAACTATGAACCACAAATACAATGGTGTTCCCAATAGTAGGTTATACCATGTTGCTGAGGCATAGACAGATGATAACCAGATAGACAGGTAGATAGGGGTGTGTGTGTGTACGGTTCTGTGTGCCAGTTTTGTCTGCACAGTCATATAAAAGCTTTACTTCTTATTAACTTATTGCCGTCAAATTAACTTATTACTTGAACACCTCATTTGAAATTCTAGTAATTTATTCCATCTTTCAAAATGTACCACAGACAGAGAAAATTGCTGTCGCTTAAAACTGGTTCCACACTTGTCTCTACCACCAAAGCAAAGAGGAAAACTTTGCCAGTTATATGCCTGAACCTGTTTTGGTGTCAATTACTTAGATTACTGAGGCAGAAACAACCTGTGTGCCTAATTTACCCTTTTAATTGGCTTAGGTCTCTGCTTGTGGGGAGATTGCCTTGTTCTACTATTATTAGAAAAGAGAATTCACTTCCTTCTCTTGGTGGTTCTAGAGAAAACATAAAATATACTTTATAATTCAGAAAACCAACATTTTATATGCCTCTGATATTTAGAGTACTATAGGGAGCAAAGGGAAAGTTAGCCAGCAGTTAATTCATTGTCATCATGTGATAGTTCTGTTACCTCTTACTCCTTTTTATAACAAACCTCAGTGACCCAAGCTCATTAGTAGTGACCTTTGAGTATCTCCTGATTTAAGAAGTCCAAAACCCAAATAGATTTTTGAGCTTTCCATATAGTTGAGTCAGTGTTGTGAAGGTTAGGTCTCCTGTCATCTCTAACACCTGCAGTGAAACTCCAACTACATTAGTCAATAGGAAGAGAAAACTTATGTCTGAATATCCCAACCAAAAACTCAGTTTTTCCAAGCAGCAGTCCCAAATCTAAGGATATCAATGAAATGGTGAAACTAACAGCACCACCATCATTATATCGCTAATACTTCAACCATAACTCCTACTAAATATTTTTTCAACTCAACTAATGGAAGAGATAGAATGGTAAGAGAGTGCATGAGTAAAGTATGATATGCTTACATTACCTTTTGGATTTTCTTTTATAAAAGAGGGAAACAAAATTTACATGATGGCATTCTTTTTCTCCTCAATATAGTCAGTGAGAGAGTAGTCAGTAAATCAAATTTTAGTAATTCCACTTAAGTGTCTAAAATATATAAAACATATCAAGGTAACTCGAATGTTTTAAAACCCAGAAATATTTATCAGCCCAAATTTATAATGTAAGCAGTTTCCTATTAGCTATCTAAGTGTTTATTCATTTGTACATACCATCAATGAATGCTGAGCATATATAATTTACTAAGCACTGAGGCATAAGTCATATTGTCTGCTCTCAGAGGAATGCATGTAAATCTAAGAGTTCAAAGAACACACTTTGGGCAATAGCTTGTTCCAGAAGCCTCAGCTGTGGCTTAATAGAAGAGGTTGAGATTTGAAGACTCGGGCTGACTGACAAGATGGATAAGGGAGTTTCTGGTACCATAACACCTCTTGTTAGCAGGGAAAACACACTGGAGGAATAACAGTATGATGTTTAGAATAAATATGAAAAGTAAGGGCAGAAGCAAGACAAGTAGGCATGTGCCCAATCACAGGAGCACTGAATGCAATTCTAATCACTTTGAAAAAAAATTCTGAAGACGGTGAAGATCAAAACTTCATGAATTGGCACAAATTGACCAGATTTACATTTTAAAATGTAATGGAAGGTTTTGCAGCTGTGAAAGTATGAAAATAATTCTAGTAAGAAATGTCAAGAATGAAGAAAGTAGTTTATGAAGAGAAGCATGAGAAGAAGATATAGCTGTGTGACTTATTCAATCAATATTTTAGATATAAATTTGACAAGACTTCACCATCTTGTATGGGAGGTTAACACCAGCTGTAAACCATGGGTAATTCCTAAAGTTTGCAAGAAAATTTGGATAGATGACAGTGCCATTAATTGACTACAGAGAATAGATTTTGGGGAAAGATTGTGAATTCAATTATAAAATGTTGAGAGGTTAATGGTTTTATGTTACATACAAGTTAGTTATGAGGGTAGACAGTTAACAGATAACTTTGGCTTTTAAGAGAGAAACCTAGATAGTAATTTGAGACTAATCTGTTTAAAGATATAGGTAGATGTACTGATGACAGAAAATGAACAGAGCATGATATCGTGGTGAATCAACAGATTACATGAAATCATAAATTCAGGACTGATGTGATAGGTGTCTTACTATAATCTTAATGTCTTTGAATATTATTGTGAGATGACTTCTTTAATTGATTTCTTATATTTTTGAAAAAACAAAAATCCAGAGCCTAGGAAGTCTTTTGAAAATAAAAATAAGAACACTCAAATCTGGATAAATGTTCTACGTCTGCAAATCTTATTTTTAAACAATCCAGTTTGTATTTTGAATTACAAATGTGCAAACCTGCCCCATTCAAAGTTGAGTACAAAATCATGACTGAAAGTTACTGAGCACACAGGGTACCGTTTATTCCTACAAATGTTTTGTATTTCATCGTTTCGTAGCACCCACCTCACTTGAAAAAGAACCTTCTCAAAGTGTGAAGTTTTCAATGATCTCATTCATTTAGTTGTGGCAGTATTTTCCTACGTTAGCTGATCAGAAAGAATGCCAGTAGATAAAAATGAATGAAGTATAAGTAAATTAAATATTTGACCTTAAGAATATATTACTATACTTTTATTTTTTAAGGCCATCTCCATATGAATTAGAATAATCAAAAAGAATGTTTTTTTTAATTTCTATACTATTAAGTCAAGTTGTAGAAGGGTTAAATGACTGCAGAAAAAAGTCTGAGAAGGTTTTCATTTTTTCCTCTGAGAATTAAATAGGTTTTAGGCAGCTATTGAATCTTATTAAATATATTTATGCCAACAATTCAGTCAAGCTAAATATTCAACTTTTAATTAGATCTCTACACCCTAGTGAGATCTCTGTGGAATCAATATTAGTAAGAGAAAATATGTGGTTGAAAGCCACAAAAATGAATCAATTTTAATAATCTTGAAGTTTTTTAGAATTCATTGCTACTTATATATTACTGTGTTGCATCATCATCAAGATATTTGTTTTTCAAGCAAATCAATGAACTATCAAACCAACAGAAAAAATGTAATTACTTAATTTTTTAATAGCCTTTTTCTAACTTATGTTCTCAGAAATATACAATAATTACTTTCATCATATTACCATCGTTTAAAATTATATATATTGTGCCATGTTCAAGTCACAATTAAACAAAGTATCCCTGTATTATTGGGTCACATTCAAAACCTGATTTTTTTTAGAAATTTATGTAACAAACAAATACAAGATATTATCATGAGATAATCTGAAGATCTGCCAGTACTCATGAATACGTTGCATGGATTGATCCCTTTTCAACCCAAATCCTCACCTCTCAGTCCCCTTTCTACTCTTCTTTCCCTTCTTCTCTCTCTAGTGGAATATTTTATTGCCCAGACAGAGCCTCATATAACTCTGGCCTATGTGTGGTCAATAAATATCAAGAGAATTTGGAATTCTTCCCAAAGAAAACTTGTTTTATAACTTTCTAAATGAGAAGATTAAAAACAAAAACAAAAGTAAAAACCCTGTTTTCATAACTTCTAAACTATTTTATGTTGTTTGCAGGAGTCTAACTTTAAGGGTTACAAAAGGACAGGGCAAGGGTGAAGGGAAGGTGGACAGTGTGAATGAATGAATGTCATTTGAATGAATGTTGAATAATTATGTCAACCGAGATTTGGTATTTTCGTGAATCTCTTGATGCAATATATAATTAAAATAAGTGCTTCCTTATTTTAGTATTGTTCCAATCTACATTTAGCCAGAGTCTGGTATTCAGTTTTATGGAATAAATCTTTATTTTAGTATCTAAAAATAAATCTTAAATTTAACTACTAACATGTTTTTCCTGCTTAGGATTTCTTCTGCCAGTTTTTTTTTTTTTTTTGTATTTTTAGCATCAATAACCAATTAAATATAGAAATGTTTCTTATCTTAGATTTAAAATAAGAAATTCATATATTCATGAAGGAAATAAAAATTTTTAAAAACAATATTAACAGTGATCTGCATTAAGAAATGGAAATACCCTCTTTGTGAAAAAATAATGCTTTCCACATACAACTAAATTAATAGGATCTTAAATTCTTGAGGGAAGCAGTTTTGAGATATTTATTTTCTCATTTATCAACTTATATCTTCTTTGCCATTTTCATTCCATTCAGCTTGATCTAACTCATTCTTTTACCATATCCATGGTTAGTTTCTTTTTAGTCCTTTGGGATTTTCATTATTTCAATTAAAATATCCTTCATGTTTTTCCTTGATATTCTTCCACCTACATTTTGCAAAAACTGATTTCACCACCTCCTCCTACATAATCCTCTCTCTTCAGTCTTTTTCTACTTGTTTCTATTCTCTCTCTACCCTGCATGCCTCACTCCTGGTCTCGCTCCTGCTCCTTTATGCAACCTCCACTCTGAATAGATGGGAAACAGAGCATTTTGTTGCACTTATTTTGTATCTATTGATAACTCTCCTTAATAGTTTATAAGAGTGATTATTTTTGCCTTCCTAGAACCATACTAAATGATAGGTTGTAGACCCTCAAAAATTGTTTTTTCATGAATAAATGATTACAGCACCCAGAAAAAATATGATTTTAAAATTATTGTGTTCGGATGTTATTCAGTTTACATATAATATATTTTTAATTGATACCAAAATACATCCTCACTGCTTTTATTATTGATTTGATATTAATTCAGTATTTTCTCATAAAAATCTTATTTTTGCAAGTTTATATACAAATTGGCTTACAGTTTTTACAACAGCTCAATATTTTATCATGTATATATATATATCATTTTATATAAATATGCACATTTCAATTTTTAATTTGAGCATACTTCTAGAAATGAAATTATTCTATGCCTGCAACTTAGGGCTTTTGGTATATTTTGTAAAATTACTTTACGAAAAGCTTAATACAAAATTATACTACCGTCAGAAATTTGTGAAACTTCCAAATTCACCTCTCTCTTGTCAATATTGGAAAGTCCTATGATGTTTAATGTTTGCTCATTAGGTAAGCATAAAAATATGTAATTTGTCATTTTAAGCTTTTTTTCCTTCATTTGTACTAGTCAGTGGATAAATACTTAACATCACCGTCATACAGTCTTCAGATTCCACTATTCCCTCTAATCCACAATACTACAAGGCTACTTTTATGACAAGCCTCCCCGCCCCCCATAACTTACCCTGGGAATATAAGGGACCCAAGGTATTTACAAAATGAATTCCAAATTCCTTTAGAGCATAGTCCTAAATTCCTCAGTATTGCTTGATACTCCTGCACAAATCTGACAATTGTGTCAAATTGGTGTATTTCCTGTTCCACTTCGTTCTAGAAGTGATTCTTCAGTTCTACCAATTAAAATCTCACCTAAGTTCTAATATTCATTAAATATGCAAATATGCCCTTACATTTATTTGAGATCCCACTCTATCTAATGTTGAATTTAGTTTTCTGTTTTCTTGTTCTTAGGTGTTCCATGTGAACTAAAGAGTCCCAATACTGACATTTCAAAAAATCTTTGAGAGGTTGTTCTACTGTTATAAAATTTAGAATGTTTTAATATCTTGTATTTTAAAAATAACCTTAGGGCTGTATACATAAAACCTCCCAGAAATGTTTGTCAAATTCTGACTTCTAAGTCTTTGAAAATTAGCTTAAAGATAGCTAAATTAGAAGTATTTGAACTAATTAAGATCATTTAACATAATTTAAATATAGTGGTTATGTCCTATAAAAGTATGCATGTACATTTAAACTTCATTCAAAAATTATGCAAACAAACTTTGCATAACTGTCAACAAAAGGTAGTCATTAAGTCCTATTTATTCTTGTGGCATTTGAGGATACATGTGTTTCATTTTTGATAATCTGCCTTCCATTCAACCAAACACATGTGCATTCCCAAAGAAAAAATTGAGAGTAAAACAATCAAGGTATACACTGTGTTTGCAAGTTTATTATTGATGGAAAAATAGACCAATTTAATTGATAGTTCTATTGGTTTATATTTCAGGCTGTAACTAAAAATTGTAGAAAATAAATCAAGGCTTTTATTTTCTCTCTCATTTTTAATATTACCTGTGTCATTGGACATATATTTATATACCCACTTGCATTTATATGTAGATTTATATCTTAGAAACTGTAGTTGCATACAGTGATCAATGATCATGACACTTCTTTTAATAACCAATTGTAGGTCCAGTTACTGAGCAGATGCCTCGATGGTAGGTGTAGTGTGTTAACATGCTCCTGAGAGGTGGGATCCCACATGTCTGAATCAAATACAGTGTTGTAAATGAATTTTACCTTAATAAAGAAATAAAATAAAATAAAAAATATTTTGCTATTAAAAGCTATATTGAGGAAATAAATCTGTAATATTGAAATTGCTTAGATTTTTCTTCTAAGTGATTCTTGGAAATAAACTTGCTATTTCTCAATGCTAGTAACATTTAAATTTTTTGACAAATTTTTTATGGTAGTAGGTGAAAAGAAAGCACAGATTTGGGTTTACATGAATTTAAAATGAAAAATAGTATAAATTAAATTCTGAATTCACTCACTGACTTATCAGAATCCACATTTATTAATTATTTTGATTTCTCAAATTAATTATTAGTAGGGAGAATTTATATTTTTCAGCTTAATACATCTAAAATAAATGTCCTTCCAGCAAAAAAAGAAAAAGAAAAAGAAAAAGAACTTTGGCTTTCTAGTTAGGTGCCTTTTTTTCTAGATTTTTCAGACACCTTAGACACACTAGCTACAATTCCAATAGTCTTCAGACCACACAAATAGTACAATGTTTAATACTTGGTTTAGCAAAATAGAGGCATTAGTCGTCATAATTGTGATTCATTATATACTGACTGTACTTGTTAAGGCAAAATATCAAAGGTTCTTTTTTAAAAAGGGAAAAAAAAAACAAACAAACCTCCATGCTAGAAAAGTGGGGGAAGCTGAGTTTGAAAGTAAATCTTAAGCCTCATAGGTTGGCTTTCAACAGTTCAAACCTCAATTTTTGCGTTAGCTTCCATATGAAACAAAATGAAATTTTCCAATCCTAAACCCTTGTGTTCTAACTTTTATGATTTCTTCAATAGAGCATTTCTTAATCAATCAACCTGTCTCCTGCTTTTATTATTGCTTTGATCTCTGTCTTTTTTAAACTTCCCTCTTCTCTAAATCTTCATATTTGAATCTAATGTTTAAACATTCTAAAAACACTTGGAATAAGACTGCGTAGAGAAAACTATGAAACTTCCTTAGTAATTTTGTCTCTCTTCCAGTATTTTCATAATGTAAGAAACTATAATAGTTGAAATTTGAATAAGTGTTCTCAGCACCAATTTAGGAGTATGGTTTAAGTATACCCTTACGTCTGACAAATGTTGATTATTAAAATTCTTTCCTATTTCTCTAAGAAGTGGCAATTCCCATCTTTCAATTATGTATTTCCAGTCCTTTCCTCTCTACCACTATGAATTACTTATGGTTTATCAAGAAAAGACATATTATGGAGAAATGAGCCCTGTAGTCATGGAACAGAGGAAAGTCTGAGAGCCTAAGTTTACTAGAAAGTCATCTGGCTAGGTGGCATTGAACCGCAGTATACAGACCACACAATGTATTCATCAACATTTTAGTTAAACTGACTTTTTTTAATCCTATAGCCAAAAATAAATAAAACATAACCCACCAAAAATATTTTAATTTTTCATTTTTGGGTTGGTAGTTTTGGCATCAACACATATGCTTTAATCATAGAAATGTCTTTCTTAAAGAAGGATAGAGAATGCCAACCAAGAAAAGAAAAGCAAATTTTAAAATTCTCAGAATGAACAGAGCATTCATACAGACACTGTGGTTGGCGTGACCTCGTCTCTAAGGACCATGTCTTTTTGCCAAGGCTATCATCCTCTCTGCTTGGACACTTGGAAATGGGGACTTAGTCATAAAATAAAACTAAACATTGCCCCTCATTAATGTGAAGACAGTATGAAATAGAGCTCACAAAGTGGAATTCGTGAATATAGTTTTGTGCAACATTGCTGGGGAAGAAAAAATCTCCATCCTATATGAGTCAATGATTTGAGTTTCAGGCACCAGGTACATGTAGTCTACTAAAGGGATGTTTTAGGTGGAATTGTAGCCAATTCCAGGGAAGTTGGAAACTTGATTTGAATGACTGCTGAGTGAGATGTGGATTAACAAGGAGAACTTTAGGCTTTACATTGTCATCATTGAGATTTTTCTCAAGGCAATTAAAACAAAGAAGAATTGGCATAAATGTTATTTTAATGTTGACAAAGAAATAACAGCTATTTGGGAAATTAAGAGCATAAACTGGGAATAGAGTTTTAAACTTAACACTGAATTTGTAGAAGTCAAAAAGAGACACATTTTAGATTGGTGAAAGTTTCTTGATTTAGTTCCATGTTTTCTGAGCTCTTCCTACACAGTAAATTGGATAAAACATAAATATAGATAGCCCTATATTTTATAAAGATAACCACTCCTTTTGTTGGTTGTTGTTTGAAGATGTTTTATCTGACTTGAAGTGAGAACAAATGTATTTCTGAGAATAATCCTACTGTGCTAAAATAAACACATATATAGAAATAAATTGGTTATCACACCTTCCTCTTTATTTTACACATTTATATTACATACACCAGAAAAACATATTCCACTAGCTTCCTTAGGTCATCCTGTGACTTGAACTTTCTGTTTCTTATGAACTCTAATCTTTCTCAGTCCTGTCCATGATTTTTTAAAACCTCTTAAGTAGCATTTCTTTTCAGACACAAGGTACATAACTCTTATTGCTATTAAAACATCAGTAAAATATTTATTTTCAATATTATAAAATATTAATTACCAATTTTGAGATTATTGATAATATTATCAATATTTATTATAACCTACTCTGCAAAGTAGATTTATACACACACACACACATATATGTGTATGTATATATAAACTCAAACATTTAGGATAATTGGATTAGATTGATAAGCAAGAGGTGGCTATTTTCCCAGTGATCCCTGTTTTTGAAGTAGTAACTATAAAATAAAATTGGTGTACTTTAGAATGCCACTTCTTCATAAGCTAATAACAATCCTGCAGGAATTTCAGTGTGCACTTATTTCTAGAGTTATACGTGGCGTTTAAGGAAATATACAGACAAATTAATAAACTGAATATTTTTCAAAAGGACAAAAAGGCTTTCAAATTGGTTGAATCTACCCAATACTCATTAGAGCATTCTAACAAGAATTGATCACCCCTGAGGTGTGTGCATTGTTACTGATCATGGAGCTTGAAAAACTTTAATTGCTAGCTTATGTACTTTGAAAAGAATCAGAAGGAAAAGAAAATTCCTTCAGAAATCCAAAAATAATACTTTAATAAAGGATTGTGAAAAGTGCATTTCTGTCCAAACTCCTTATACTTGAGTATTATTAGATATATTGTTAATATTAGTTGTGCTGATTAATATTAATCATTAATATAGTTGTGCTGATTTTTTGAAGAACTAGCAAAAGCTTTAAATGGTGTGAAATGTTTTGGGTTTACTTTCTGTTTTTGAGCAGATGTACACAGATATAATTTATTTACATGTCTTCTCATGACTCCGGACTATTGAGCTACATGTATTATGGAAATTCAAAGTTAAATACAGGTGATTTATCTTTATAGTAGTGGATTTTACTTTTCCTAGATTTGATTATATCTTGAAAACCATCTTGATTACAACAGCAAGAAGAAAATACTTTATGAATTCAAAGTGGGCTGGAATATAATGTAACATTTTTATTGTTTGTGGAAATGCACCACAATTGATCAATACTTTTTAAGTGCTTGCTCAATTTTAGTACAGTTTTTGTCATAGTAAAAGATACCAAAGTAATTGACATGGCACCTCTCCTCAAATATGTTATGCTATAATTATGGAAATGTGTCTAAAACACACAGAAGTATCTTAAATAATAAAAGTCATTTTGCCAGGAAGTGTTAACAGGCTTATAGGAGTTGAGAGGAGATGGAGTCTAAGGTGTTTGGCAATAACAATAGAGTGATTCATGGAAGCAGCAGGATTATAATACTGAAGACTACGCAAAACTTTGTTAGTAAAAAGGGGTAAAAGAAGAAGGCATTTGTTTTTTCCCATATTTCTTCATTTTTAAAAATCAAATTACTTTTTATGGAGGTATTATTAGTTTAGATTACTGTATTTGATTTAGGGATATTTGTTCACCTCTTTTCAGATATATGTTACCACACTACACCCACCACCAAAGCCACCATTATTCCTCCACCATAATGTATATGGGTTTCCTTCCCCCATCCTCCTCCTCTCTGCAGATTTCTAAAGTTTGTTTTGTTTTAATTTTGTCTTTTCCTTTTTTTTTGTTTCTTTATATTCCACATATGAATTCAATCATCCAGCCTTCTCTTTAAAGTATTTAAATGACGTTAACCTCATGGATGAAAGAATGGAGTTTTTAATGGATGTGACCTTCGTGATAGAGTGAGTAGGTGACCTGGAAGTATTCATTGGTGAATCACAGTAAATAAACTTAGATGAGAATAATGGAAACAGTTTATCATTGGTCTTGCCATATAACTAGAAAAGTTTGTGTTTAGTTTTGTTTCAAATAAGAATCCACACCTGATTTTTAAGCAGAGTTATATTATGATAAAATAGCATTTAAAATGGATTAATCTGGAAATGGTATGCAATATATGGGCAATGTTTGAAGACTGAAAAGAAAGACGAGAGGCAGCCTGGAGTCAGAAGGTCCTGTAGGAAGAGTTGCAGTAGTGCAGGTGTGGGGAGAGTGATAAGGTTTTAGCTTCAGGTGGTGGCAATTAGAATAGAGTGAAAGCGAGAATACCTGAGGCCTTTAATTTATAATAACACTATATATCTATATTTTAATCTTATAACTACCTTCATATATTGGGTCTGAAGGTTGTTGGTTTAGTTCTGTGAGCAAAATATGTTTTCGTTAATGCATTTCTTATCTCTTAGTTAAAGTCATTATTAAATATCCACAGTGTACTCTCTGTAAAAAGATAGTATGGCATAATATTATGAATCTGTTAAGAGTATGTACTTTAAATTATTTTCCAACGGTGGCCGAATTTGCTAGCCAGACATTGCTCTCAGTTCATCCCTATTACAAAGAATAACTAGTACTTTTGAAATTGTTGGCAAGGGTTAGTGAGCCAATTGAGAGCTTCATACTGCATCTGTTGACTAGAAGGTAGAAACCATATCATGGATACCCTCCTCTAATATGTCATAAATGTCATCTGTTAAGCGGCTGGACCAAGTACATTGTATAATATGGAGAGTCAGAGGTTCCCAGAAAAATGGTAAAAATTTAAACAGGTTGAATTTCTCTTTGAGTTCTATGAATAAGGTGGTCTTTTAGTTTGTCACTAATTCTGTAAATTATCAGAACTCAGGCTTCAAATTAAATTAATAGCATATTTGTTGAAGGTATATGTTGAATGTTGATAGGACTCTTATGAGTGATAAAGGAATACATTTTCCATTTTTAAACATGAATTCATACTGTGCTTGTCAATTAAATGCCATTTAGAGTTCATCTATGAAGGTTCAATAATAGTTTAGTAATATAAGCATGAGAATTATTTCCATAAAGTGGGAATTATTTTCCTGCTCATTGGAAGAATAACATCCATTTTGTAATTAGACTGTAATTTTGTAATTTGTAATGTGAACATTACAAATGCTTATCATCATCTCCGCTGTTGTTTTGATTTTAGAATTGTGCCTAAGAACCTTAACCATTGTAAAGACTGTCTTGGTATATAGCATTAAATTTAAATAATTTAAATTTAAATTTAATTTAACAATATGGGGTAATTTTGACATACCAATATTATTCATATTGTATCAACAATGATCTGGTCAATTTTGCTTATCCTGATTTTTTAACAAGGAATTCCCTCATATCAATAAATTGACAATTAAGTGATCCAAATAAATTGTTTGATAACACCAAGGATTGGTTTTAATATGCTTTTTCCCCATGTGCATTAATATAACTTCACACCATGTCTCTGTGTATCTTAAAGTCTATTTTTTCCATTTGTACCTATCTAAAAAATGATTCTATTTGCATCATAACATTTGTGTTCTATATTACTATAATTCATAACCCATGTATTTATACATTGCTCTATATTATTTCTACATTGTTAATGATAGACAGATTCTAGAAATGTACATAAAATAGTTTGTGAATTTTTTAATAAAACAGGTATTTTTTAGGACTCTTTGACCTCTATGGGGCAACCTCTATTTTAGAAAGGCATTAATGATGCTTATTGAAAATTTCCCTGGAATTTGCTCTGGGAAATATAGATCTTTCTTATTTAAAAAAGGAAGGATAAATTTTCACTTTTCAAGTTGTACTTCTCTGAGAAAAACTGTATCAGTGCTTTGGTAGATCCTGACAGGTATCCTAATAGTCACTGGCTCTACCATGCCTATGAAAGCTATAGGGGAAAAATAGATTTAGACCATAGAAATAATTTACTGTTTGGGCCCATTTATCTGTCCTTTTCCTATGGATATGTGATAATTAAAACATAATTATCAATGTGTAATTACTCACTTAAAGAAAAAGAAAGACTTCCTTGTTAGTAATTAAGGGAAATTATAAATAATTTAGAGGGGAGACATCAAGATGGTACTGTGAAGGTTTACCAGGTTGTGGGGAGACACATCACAGATTTCTCATAATACCCCAAATATAAAATGATGAATAAAAAGGTAGAACAAGATTTAATACGTGTTTTGAGAGTTGATGAGTATTTTAGGAAATGAACATTATTGAGTAGACAAGTATAAGATAAGTATATTTAAGATCCTAGATCAAAGTGCAAAGATTGGCATACATCTGAGGAGGTGTGAACTGGTTCCCCTAAATCATATACAGTGTTGTAAACCAATGTCACCAAGTCAAAAAATAAATAATAAAAAAATACAAAATTCAAAAATATTTGCACCAGATTGCACCATACTAAAAGTAAAAGATAAAACAATCCTTTAAAATAAAGCCTTAAATTAGGTATATTAAAAAAAAAAGTCATAACTAATAGTACAAGTCAAGCTGAGTAGTTTCAAACCAAGGATAAGAAATCCTTATTCTAAAATGAATGAACATGAAGCTTATTGAGAATGTTCATGTAGATGCTTTATTTTCATTAGAAATGATCATATAAATAAAAAAGTTGTTATGAGAAACTATTCTTAAATTTCACAAGTAAGAACTTTTTGTAGTACATGCAATTTTTAGAGAATATCAGAAAAAGGATCTTGTGTATTTCTTAAGCTCTAAAATGCACCATATTTTATAAACAGAATGAAATAGGAAAAAAGGAATTTCTGGCAGTACATAGCAATAGTTGCCTTTGACTAATCATGTATAGTGCAGTACATGTCTTTCAAGTAGCTTAATCATCAATTGGAGCAACCAACTAATTTTAAAATTATTTTTATGTGTTTTAACAATATGATTAATAATAACATTTATTTACTAACCACAGGACATGTATATTCTCTGGATACTCTATCAGTAATCTTTTATCTTTGGGAAAAAATATTTTCTGGATTTGTTAGGTTTAGTACTAATTTTTTCCAAGAAATTTTAAATTCTGTCACAAAAGAAGGTTTCTCATTATTGCTCTAGTAGGAAGAGAAAAATGCAGAGAAGAGAAATAAAGGGTGAACAGTAAGAAAATGACTGAACTATAGCATGAAGACCTCTAGGAAGAGATTAAGAAATTGCTTCAAAAAGGAGAGAAATTAGTAATAAACACAGAGAACTAATCAAAATCATGTTGTTGATAGAGCCATAAAATACTTGATATCCACAAGAGAGCTTAAACATGCCACTGGACATTTTTATACACACACACATACACACATAAACACACACAAACATGGCGGAGTGGGAAAAAGGAGAGCATTGTTGTATTTTTTACTTTGGATAAATTTCCTATTTGGAAACAGTTGCCACCATTTTGTTAACATTTTTGAGGGAGAAAAGACTGAAAATTTTTAGCTTCTGCAAGTATTTTTAACCTAACACATCCAAACTGATCCTTACTGCATTTTAGTGCAATTTGTCAACCCATAATTCTTCAAGAAGTGGAATCAGCAGTTGATAATAACTGTGCATCTGTGGTTAATTAACTCAGTTGAATCATGGAGCTAATGAGGCCAAAGCCCAAGTTTAATCCCTGTGTGGGCCTGTGAGTTCTGCTCTCTTCCTGGGTCACAGACTACAGTTCAAAGCCAGGCTAAGGTTCATAGCTGCATGCCAGTGACCATAAGGAAACTGGGCAAGAGTAAGTAAATATAATAGATTGGGAAAAAACCCTTAGCATCTGCTTGCTAATGATTTATCACTAATGTTCATGTATGAAGACGAGCATCGGTTATGTGGTTAGTGCTCTTACAAAAACAGGAAAGTTTCTGTGGTCTCAAATGAGACATTGAGGAATAAATGATATTAAGAATTATCTAAAGAGAATGTGGAAAATGAATTAATTCATAACCATAAATTCAATCTATTTCAAAATGCAAGGAGGGCAAAATTCCACATGTTGAGTTTTCTTCAACTGACAGCAAAGAGCTCTGATTCTAAACAACACCCAAAGCCTCCTTCAAATTCTGAAGAACAGGCAAATAAAAGCCAAATGATTTCATTTGTTATAGGCAAAACCAGATTGGGGGATGTTGGTTGAAACCCCAGGTATCTGGACTTCTTCATAGTTACCTCAAAATCAGAACAACTGACTATGTCTCCCTATGGGACAGTCCCCATTTTGTTGCCTGACAATTCTTTTTGTAGGAAGGTCACTGCCAAAGAAAGTAGGATATCCAAGCAGATTGATTTGTACAGGACATTTTTTTCTTGCAAACATATCAAATTAAGTCACTGGGAAAACTCACTAAGAGTGGGCTAGATTGATAGAGATGGAAGGAAACATCAGGAGTAAAAAAAGATTCCTGCCACTTCCCTTCCTCACCTATACAAAACAAACAAACAGACAAAAAACAACATGTAATTGAATAAATACCCAGTGTAAGCTAAAAGTGGAGAAAATGCCGGAAATACAACTTATACTCATTCAACTTACCCTACCTGTAAGTACTTGTAAATGTGGGTCAATTAATGTAGCTCTGTAACCTGGTCGTTCTTCCTTATGGTTTTTCCAGATTTTTAAAAGGAAGGTAAATGGTTCACACATCACCTGCCACATCATGATCCTGAAGAAATTTTTGGATAGGAAATATTTACATACTATGGTGGAAAAGCAATATTCAAACTATGTAAATATTTTGATGAAATAATTCATTTTACCAGTTCATTATCATTAAATATAAAAACAACATCACTTTGTCCCATGATACATTCCATTCCACTATTCCTTTTCAACACTGTGACTTGTTCCTTCTTGGGAATTAAAAATACCTCAGTGCATTTAAGCTCTTCAGTGTTTGACTTTATTATAGTGATCTCCACGCTTTTGCTAAAGAATCCCATTGAAATCAGTGTTTGGTATATTTAAGATTGGAAAACTCTTGTCAAAATCATGGTATAACCAAGTTCTTTGTAGTAAGATTTTATAGTGTCTATTAATGATGGAGAAGATTTATCCTCAAATTATATTTCTTGAAGAAAACATAAACATTTAGTACTGTGTAAAAAGTGGATAGGCTTTTTGTTGCTGTTACAGAGCTAATAAAATCTGTTGTAATATTCTTTACAGTTGTAGAGAAAGACTGCAGGAATGTGTGTTGCTGCAAATGTTATTTTGAGCATGAATGACTAAAGATATATTAATGATGTTATAAAGCCAGATAAATATTTGTAAATTATTTTCAAAATATTATTTTAGTCAATCAAAATATTCACCTTAAACTTTGGTGTATATGTGCAATTATTTTCCAAGGGGAAAAATCACCTTGGAAAAGTAATGTGTTTATACAAGTAAGAACCCCTTACTGTACATTAGTTTGATGAATATTTAAAGCATCTCTTATGTGCCAGGCGTCAAATCAGTCAAATAAATAAATAATCAGTTAAATAAATAAATATCCCTGTCTTCATGGAGTTTACATTCTAATGAGAGGTTAGCTCCTCCTCTACACCTCAAATATTTGGAAGTAAATACCCCTGCAAATTTAAATAAATAAAAATATTTGTCATGATAGGATCAAACTTCTCCAAATTGATTTCTAAGCTCAGTAAATAATAAAAAGGCAGGAGAATTTGGATTTATTAAACACTGGCTTTTTCGCAGCAGGGCAAAGGATTAGATGATTACACAGGTATAAAACCTTTTATGTATTTTAGAAACTATAAAAAACTTTTAATGAAAACAAGTGATTAAATATTGTTCCTTTCATCTTTCTTGTACCATTTTTCTCTTTTATCTTCTTCCTTGTCACAAGAAAAGTAATAGTGAGTGAATCTTAGTCACTTTTCTTTTCCAATTTATCTTTACTGCATGACTGAATATAACTGAAATTTCATCAGTAATATAATAGACTAAATTAACTCTAAATACAAACTCTAAAACTCTAATGTTTGTTAAACTACTTTTACCTTTACCTTGGCATTTTAACTATTTTATTTTATTGCAAATGTAAGGTTTAAAATATTAAGAGTAAACCTGCACATTTCTGTCTAACCTATACTTTTTCATTAATCCCAGATTAATACGGATTAGCACAGAAAGTATGTAATTCCCCCAGTAAAGAAATATCTTAAGAACCCCAGATTTATAATTACCCATTATAACACTAATTTGTAATCACTCTTTAAGTACCTTCAATACAGTCTAATTGGATAATTATGTGATTTTTTATGGATTTTCTGGGTTTCTAATTTACCTTATATAAACCTGTTACAGAGTAATTAAATATTTAACAAATGAAACATCAGATTATGTATTTTAAATAAACATAATTTTATATAATCCTAATAAAGTGAATATGTTGTTTAAAAGTCTTTATGAATCTATGTTATGTGGTTACTTGTGGTTAAAGTTTCTATACAAATATTGATTAGGTTTGTCTCAATCTCAAATTTCCACTTAAGGTGAATATAATTTTAGAAATTTGTAAAATATAAGAATCATAGACATTTGAGTTCATATAGTACTCTTTAATAACATAGGCAAACTTAATATCCTTTTTAGATTTAATTTGATCTTTGGAGAAATTATTAACAAAATGATTCAACTACATCTAAAGGAATACAATTTAATTGTGAAAATTCAAAGTTGTATAGGGAAATCTATTGAAAATACTTTTTAAAACTAGGTCATTTTTTATTTAATATAATCTCAAAAAATCTTTTGGTATTTTTATTGTTGTGGTAAAACTAGATGACAATACAGTTCATCTTTAATTCTTTAGAATGCTTTTCCCTAAAATTATCACAAAACGGGATTCTGTATATTATTTACATTCTTAGTGTTCTCTGCATAAAACAAACAGTCCAAACAATCAATTTCACCAAACTCAAAACTATTAAATTTGCTTGTTTTTAGTGAATTTTTTACTGTTATGCTTAGAAGATCCATTATCTAGTGGTCTAAGCAAGACAAGAACATATTTAATATAAGTATACAGTACAAATAATTTTATATTCAGTCTCCTTTTATCCCCACTATCCCTATGGTATGCAAGGGAGGGAAAAGAGCAGAGGAAAGACAGACAGAGAGATAAAAAGGAAGAAAAAATATTTGCCAGAACATTTGCTTGAAAGAAAAATAGAATGCTGGGCCTCCCTGGTGGCCCAGGGGTTAAAGTCTTAGCACTATCAAGCTATAGCCAGCCACTTCAGCTTGAGTTTGATCCCCAGCCAGGGAGCTGACCCACATGGGGCAGCAGACCTCCCCTGTCTCGCCCACTGCTCCTCTCAGCAGTGTATTTCAGCAGATCTACCTGTTCTGCTCCCCACTCTGTCTCTGGTGAATCCTCTCATGCCCCCCACCCCATGTCTGGCCTACACCCCAGTTCTTGTATGCATAAATAAATAGAAATATGTCTTTTTAAAAAATAGCATGCTTAGTGAAAAAATTCTAGCCTTTGGTGCCTGTATCCCTGAGTTTTATATCCTGGTTATAATACCTTAAGCAAGTATGTTAATCATTCTGACCTTCAGTTCATTGATTTGTGGATAAGAATAATAGCACCTGCCCAGCTTAACCTTTAAATATGTGATGCTTATCAGATGATATATGTAAAATATAGTGTCATTATCCATGCACAATAAGGATAACATCATTGACACGCTGGAAGATACTACTAGGAAGTTTTTGTCATTTAATATTCTTAATTGAGCATAAACCCCTGAGACTTCAAAAGTAACTGTGGTAGTATTATTTCATGTTTAGTCTCTACTAGACCCATTCTAAACCTAGGGGAATTTATTTAATTCTTTCAACAATGTGCTGAGGTAATTACTACCCTTATTCCTGTTGTACGTGGAAAATAAGAAGTGAGCACAGATTGACTAAATGACTTACCCAGACACACAGTGCAAAAAGGCCCCAGACTATGTGGTATCCTGGATCATATCAGGGCAGTCTTTCCCAGGGGATCCCTCCACACAGTTTTCCAGCATCTACTGAGACATATCTAAGAAAATGAGGCCAGGCAAGCAGATTCACTCATTGTGGTGAGAAGACTTCCTTCTGTATAATTCGTAAGATTTTTTAAATTGTATGTTTTTTAGGTAACTTTGGTTTACAACACTGCACGTAATTCTGGGGTTAGGTTCGCCCCTCTACAGAGGTACGTTACCACATCATACCACACCCACCACCAAATCCACCCATAGTCCACCCTGTTGTCCCTTGGGCCCCGCCCCCCTGTGTTCCCATCCTCCAGTCTGTCCCTCTGTCAGCCTCAGTTCTGAGGTCAGGTTTCCAAGGATTGTTCTGGTTTAGCTCTGTATGTACGTTGTTTTGTTTCTTTACATTTCACATAAGTGTGAAGTCATCCAGCATTTTCTATTTCTCCTTATAATTGATTACTCTTAGCCTAAACTCCCCGTTCTTTAAAAATCACTCCCTTGAATTAAGTTATATTTATTTCCTATATTGCTAGCAAGCATAAAGACTGGAACTGCAGAAAGAAAACTACTAGAATTTCCTCTCTGATTGAAAGAAAGGAATTTTGATGATAATTTGTACAAAAAGAGTAGGAGGGACAAAATCTATAAGTTCTTAAATGTTTTTTATAGGATCTTATAGATGTATACTTAGAGTTGTTATTATGTGTGTGGGAAAGCATTTTGTAGTATATCTAAGCCATAAACCTTTTGAAATGAAACATATTGACCACGCTTGCTCAACATATGTAAGGAATTCTTGAATATACACACGCACATGTTAACATTTCACAAACCCAGACTGAATAGTTAAGTAGATACACTATCCACATCCAGACATTTATCTTCTATGAACTACCATTATCAAATTCGAAATAGTAGTTAAACATCTTATCATTGATGCATTGTTTCTGAAGTACAAAAGCAAGTGAAATTGAGCAGTCAACTCTGACCCCAAATCTGATGATAGCCTAAACTTGTTTTAGAAAACAAGTTTAGATATCAGGTTTTTAGATTTTTATTAGATAGATAGATAGATAGATAGATAGATAAAGTACTACTTTTAGGTTGCAAGTCTAGTTTATACTCTATTCTAAAAAGATGAAAGAAAAGCAAAAAGATGTTTGTTTTCTTTAAAATTGCTTAGAATAATAGGGTAAAAATGAACAATTTAACTACAAATAAATAAACCTATGCGTACCCATCTTAGAAAGCATACATTTCAACAAGCAATGAATGGAGTTTGTTCACTAGAATTAAATTTCAAGATCGTTTTGAAGATATAGTCAAGATCCATAGTCTTGCTTGGAGACTACTATTAATCTACAATTTAATCAAATTATGCAGTTAACAATGATTTTATTCATGTGTGTATATTATACCTCAACTTTATCATTTTTGTTTTTGTATTTAGCCTAGAGTTGGCTATGGTATTGCCTAGGTCCTAAAATACATATTAGAGTGGAAATTTACTTCTTTTTGAAACCATCACACTGAAAGTCGGACAAAGCTTTGCAATACACATCCCATTAAATATATGACTTTTTTAATACTTTTAGCACAGAAGTTGTTTTGAAATATGTCACAGAAGCTTTCATTTCCAGATTTAATCATCAGTGTCTAGATGCTCATGAAACACTTCTAGATTTAGTTTTCACCCCTTCTCATTCAACATTCAGTCACATTCACTTTTAAAGGTATCTGTGATTTAACTGTTATAACCTATTGGAAGAAAAATAAACATTTGGCTTTATATTAGAAAACTTTTTGACAAATATTGACAGAATTTATCATTTCTATAAGATTATAAACTTTCTGAAGGCCCAGGACTGATTCTTACATAAAACCTTACCTATATGCAGTACTCATTACTGATTAAATATTAAGGGAGTAGTGGCAACTGTAACACTATTTTAATGCCCTTGCTTATCTGTTGCTGTTTTTTTAATTCTTCCCCCTAGACCACAGAAAATTAAATCCAGTTAATAGAATTTAGCCTAGATTCTAACAGAAGGAGGTTTACATCCTGGCAGAAACAAGGAAAGTTTGATCAAAGTTGATGATATTCAAATTATAAAATATACATAATGTAACATAATATAATATAAAGTACATATATACACATATGTATGTGAATATGTGTGTGTGTGTGTGTGTAAATACTATGTAGTTTAGAGATAAATAACCAAATTCTATTTTTGTAAAAAGTGTATTGGTCTTATACTTTGTGCAAAAGGCTGCAAAGGCACTTAAGACAAGTTAAGGGAGCACAATCACTTTCTTCTTTTAATATATTTTATTTTTTAGAGTATCTTTTAGATACATAGCAAAATTGAGTAAGTATAGAGATTTTGCATTTACCCGTTTGCCCCCACACAAAAAATAACTTTCCCCCCTTCCCCCAGTGTTACATTTGTTCTAATTGATTATCACATCATTATCTCTCAAAGTCCAGAGCGGACTTTAGAATGTTAAGAGTTACTTATACTGTACATTCCTACCAGAAATAATTAAGAATTATTCCTGCCCCAAATCTTCACCATTATTTGGTGGTATTAATATTTTGAAGTTTGGTCATCCTAACATGTGCATGGTGTTGTTTCACAGTTGATTGAATTTGCATTTCCCAGATAGTATGTGTTGGAGTGTCTTTTTATATAGTTGTTTGTCACCTGTATATCTTCTTTGATAGGTGTCTGTTAAGGTATTTTTGCTAATTGTTTATTTGGGTTGTTTGTTTTCATATTGTTGAGTTCAAGAGTTATTTGTATATCTTGCATAACAGTTCTTTATTAGCTAGGTATTTTGCAAGTATTTTTTCCCATTTGTGATGTGTCTTCTTATTCGTTGGATTAATTTTTTTCATTGTTGAAAGACTATCTTGTTCCATTACAAAATTGAGACATAATCTTCAACTAAATTTCAATAGCTAATAATAATAATGACACCTAAAGGATGAAATCTACTTAAAAAAGTAAAATTATGACAATGTAATTTTTATTAACTGAAAAGGTGCAATGCTTCACATATATATGTTAAAAAAATAATTGTCTGATAATGGCATAAAGTTCTACTACTGAAAAATAATTTATGGATAACTCCCTTCTCTGGTAGCATCATATAAAATATATACTACTCTAATATTTTTATAGATAAGGAATTAGGGAACAATTAAAAAAAACTATTAAAGTAGATTCAATGCACATACAAATTTCCTCCTTTTTTTTTTGTTATACATGATACTTTCTGAAGTAGCAAGGTAATTACTTCATAAAGGTAACATGAATAAAATTATCCTTGTATTCACAAAATGAAAGTTAATGATAAAAAAACTCACTATCCCTATTATCAGAATAGAGAAAAGTTGGATTACAAAATATAAACAGTAAATTCCTTCTGTACCCAATGAGATGATTCCAAATGTAACATCTCATGAAAAGTTAATTTAGTTCTTCTAGAGAAATGGAGACATAAAAGCTGATGCAATCAGACCAATGGTCAAAAATAAAGAAATAATTTGGAGAATTCCCATTATGGATCTGGAATAATTTAACAGAATTGACTACAGATGGCATCATATGAATAATCCATGTTTTGCTAATTTTGCCTGCTCTTGGTTCAACCACACCCATTTTAAGAAAAATCTGTCACCACACATACAGAATATATGCAAAGTTGGAGGGCACTACCACAGAGCACAACTATAAGTTAGTAGGGAAGTTGAGGGCAATTTTATCTGAAATCTAAATTATTTCCAAATATCAGCAATTAGAAGTCTATGCATGAGTGTAAAGTCAGGTCATATGTGACTTTTCAAATGTAGGTTGTGCTGCCCATAATTGAGAACAGACACTAGAAGGCCTGGGGAGATGTGGTAAACAGAAAAACTGAGTTGCAATTCCTTGTGTACATTAGACACTTCATTAGGTTGGGGAATGAATAGCCTCTCCTTTTCTGGGAAGACATTAATTAATTAGTTGTTTTTGATTCTTCAAGTGTTCATACATAACAATTGGACAATCCTCAAGTATGTTTGCTTGACTATAAAGAAACACTCCTATGAACAGTGCAGTTTCTAAAATGGAATAATGAACAGGTACATTAGAACAGTTCTGAGTACCAAGCCCTTCCCTTTAGTACTCCCGTGACCTCATATCTGGGATGGGGTCTGCCCTGGACGTTTGACTCATGCTCCCCTTATTTCCAAAGGTTTTACCACTTACTTTAGGAATACAGTTGGTGATAAAACAGGAACATTTCATATAGAGTCGAGGAAGTTGTCCTGGTGCCATCCATTAAGTAGAAAGAGATGTCTTGCTATTTATGACATTGTCATTTAATTTTAATAAAAACTCTGTTTTGTTTAAGAGGTACTTATAGACCTTTATTCCCAGGAATCCAAAATTAATTAGCCTTAAGGCATAGTTGCTGAGTGGGCAAGAAAGATGCCAGACTTCTAAGACTGCCATCCTTGATATGTGAGCCTAATTTTTTATTGTGCATATGTAAAATAAAGCTCTTTTTTTCAAGTCAAATTAATAAGACAACAGTTTCACGAGTCTGAAGCTTTTTAACTATCCACATTTTAAACTTCATATACTTTATACCTTCAAACTTTTAATATAAACTGGAAGCTATTCAAAGTCCAATGGAAAGAGAGCATTTATGATATGTCCTTGGAATTTATGGGCTTGGTTTCTTTTTAATCTCAAGTCAATTTAATACAGGCCCTTGTAATCTCAGTGACATGGTTCAGAAGGATTATCTTGGTGTCCCAAATTATTGGACCAGTTTAAGTTCAAGAGTATATGATAATTATTTGTGATTCAAATCTGCAGGTCTGAGAAGCATCAGGTATCCAAAAGCAGCTAAATAAGCATTTTCAAAAAGTAGAAAAGACCCATCTTCTGAAAATTGCATATTATTCAGTTTCTCCATCTTGGAAAATAAAAATTGAAATGTGCCATTCCATAGTTAATGCAAAAGTAATGGTTATAACCCTAAACCTTTTAAAACACCACTATTACCATACACTTAAAATTAGTACTTTTCCCCCCATGTATGACTGGTACTATTACACGAGCAAAGATAATCTTACATGTATGAACTTTTTCATCCTCATAGAAGTTGGATTAGGAAGACTAATCTTAGAATTATCAACTGAATGAATTAGCATAAAGGGATTAGTAACAGACCTATAAATTTTCAGTGTTCGATAAATACTAATATATCTCTATATCTATCTGTTAAAAGGTTTTAATGTGAATTTTAAGTATACATGTTAAGTTGTGTCAGTAATGATAAAACCTTATTTTAACTAATGGTCATGATTTAACAGTCATGCTTATTTAAATCTTCTCTTTCCAATTGAAACATCCTCAACACTTCCCATCTGATACAAAGATAATAAGCAGTCATGAAGTCTTAACAAGTCTTGGAATTTCGTTGATTATAAGAGTATAAATAATAACCAATTTAGTGTATGCATTAACTCTTTGAAGTCAGTTATTTTAAAGGCTGTGTCCTCTATTATTCATTGTAATTTTTCTGAAGAAACTTTAAAGAATATCTGAGAACTCCAGAATTTTCTTCATTTTTATGATCCTAGGTTGTCTCAAAAGGAAAATAAAGATGGAAGAACAGCAAATTGGAATTCCTAATTGGGAGCTTTTGAAATGTAGATTTTCACTATTGAAGAAAAAAAAAGGGACATAAAAGTCAGGAGACAATAGATACTTCAAATAGCCCAGAATTGAGCAAAGTAGACCTCTGGCTCTACTTGCAAAGAATGGTTTTGACCTTTATATATAGTTTCAAAAAAATAAACCTGATGATGTAAATATCAGTGAAGTTTTTTGTCCATAAATAAATTTTTATTGGAACACTGTAATATTCTTCCATGTATATATTGTCTCTGACTTTGTTGAGAGAGAAAGGAAATCATCCCATATCCCACTTGGTTCTTCTAGACTGGTAAATAACCAAACACCAGACAGATTGCTTAGAGAAAAAACAAAAATAAGTTCAATAATAACATGGCTATCTCCTGTATACATGTGGATACCCAACATGACTGATTAACTCACCCACGTGGCTTTGGACACCATCTGAAACAGCTTAGTTAAGAAGGATGGATTTTGGCAGCTGGGAGAAAGGGAAGGTCAGTAGGGGATGTAGGTTACTGGGGAAGTCACAGTAGACAAAGATATGCATATTTAAGTTCCACTTTCTCCATTGTAAATGGGTTGGATATTAGGTCTTTCTGGTACAAACCCTTACAAAAGTTTACCTGTAAATATCTTTTCAAAAGCCAACCTCCACCCAGCCTTCAGAGTTCCTCCCATGAAATCAACCTTTATCAAAAGGACTTATTTTGGAATGGTGGGTTTTTCCCCCACTATAACTATTAGCATATTGTGACAGGACAGTTAAGCAGTTTGAAAAAGACCATATAGTATGCAGCCCCTAAAACATTTATTATTCAGCTCTTTACAGAGAAGTTTGCAGATACCTGATTTAGACTATTTCCCCAACCTAATTTCCCTACCTGATCAGCTCAGTGCTTTATTGAAATGGTATCATCATAATTATCTTGAAATCATAATTTTCTTTGGTTTTTAGTGTATCAATACCAGCTTGTTCCTCTTTATTGGTGAATAGTGTCCCTTGGTATGAATATGCCTGTTTGCATGACTACTCATCAGTTCAAGTCTATCTGGGTTGATACCAGGTTTGGATTACTTTGAGAAAAGCTGCTCTGAATAATCATATATATATAGGTTTTTGCATAAATATAAATTTTCATTTCTTGGGGATAAAAACTTGAGTCAAAATGCAGTTGGATAGTAGATGTCTATTGAGGTTTCAAAAGAATCTGCCAAAATCTTTTCCACAGTTGCTATACCATCTTGCAGTCCCTTCAGCAATAATGTGAGTGATTTAACACTCTCACCAACGTTTAGTGTTGTCACCACTTTTTGTTTGTTTTAGCTGTTCTAATAGGGGTATAGTGATATCTCATTGTGTTTTTAATTTGCATTTTCCTAATGGCTAATGATGTTCAACATCTTTTAATGTGCTTATTTGCCATCTGTATATCCTCTTGGATAAAATGTCTCTTCTTTTGCCCATTTTCCATTTAGATTGTTTGATTATTATTTTTTTTTAACTGAGTTGAGAGGTCTCTTTGTGTTTTCTAGATACTGGGCCTTTGTCAGAGATGTGGTTTGAAAATATTTTCTTTCTTCCAATCTGTAACTTGTCTTTTCATCCTTTTAATGGAATCAATTATGGAACAAAATTTCTTAATTTTGATAAAGGTCAATTTGTCATATCTTCTTTATTCATTGTGATTTTGGTATACATTTTCAGGTGCTTTCTCTAGCCACAGATCACAAAGGTTTTGTTTCATATAATTTTCTAGGCGTTTTATACTTTTGTGTTTACACTTAAGTTTATGATCCATTGGGAGTTAATTTTTGTATATGATAGGTGAAAGTTATCTCTCTTTTCCTTTTTTTTTCTTTTTGCCTGTGATGACATTCAATTACTCCAGCACCATTTATTGGAAAGAATTCCTCCATTTAATTGGCTTTGCAATTTTGTCAAAAATCAGTTGAACATGCAGGTGTGGGTCTTATTTTTCAATTAACTTTCTAATTTCTTAATTCTTGCACCTATTCCTATGCCAATATTTTACATCTTCTATATGATCAAATAGTAATTTGTGTTTTAGTTGTTACTAATATTATATAACTCTATAGATATATTATGCCTAGTGTATTAAATAATATACTGTTAAATAATACATGTTGAAACCAAATAATTCCTCTCAGTAATTTTTCTAAAATTGTTTTGTTATATTTCCTTAGCTTTTTAAGATAAAGTTTAGAATAATAATAGAATAATAAAGTTTAGAATAATAATAATCTAGGCTGTTGATAGGAGTTGCATTAAATCAACTTGAGAATTTGGGAAGACTTGACATCTTTACTATATTCAGACTTGCTATCTAAGAGCATGATGCTTCTCTCCAAATCTCTTTAAGTTTCTTTTACTGACATTTTATGGTTTTCAACATACAAGTCCTGTACATTTGTTTTTAGATCTACACCTAAGTATTTCATTGTTTTGAGTTATTTGAAATAATATTGTATTTGTTCTTTTACATTTTCCTTCCAGATTTTTGTTGTTATTGATGTTTTGCTTTATTATAGAATTTAAAACACTGTGTTGAATTGAGTGTGATGAGTTGAAAATACTGCCTGATTACTAATCTTACAAGCATTTAGCCTCTCTCCAATAAGTTTAACATAAATAATAGAATTTTTAGTACAAGATCATCACCTCTAAAAAATGAGGAAGTGCTCCCGTATTCCTAGTTATCAGAGTCTTCCATCATGAATGACCGCTCAATTTTGTCATTTACTTCTTCTGAGTCAGTTGTTATTATCATGTGATTTTTCATCTTTAACAGATTAATGTGATGGATTATATTGATTTTTAAATATTGAGCAATAGTTATAGCCCCAGAATAAACTTCATCTAGTCATGATGTATAATTTTTCTATATATAGCCAAATTTTATTTGCAAGTATTTTATTAAGTATTTTTAAATTTAAATTTGTTAGGAATATTGGTTTACACTTTTACTTTTTTAGACTGTGTTTGTCTGGGTTTGATATAAGAATAATATTTGTTTCACAAAGTAGATTAGAAATGGTTGATTTTCTATTTTCTCAAAAAGTATTGTAGAATTGATGTTAAATTGGATAAAATCGATGTTTAAATATTTGATATTTATTAAGATTATATAAAATCCTCAGAGTCCAAAAGTTTCTTTTGAAGGGATTTTTTAAATAACAATTTCCCTGATAATAACAAGGCTATTCAAATAAACTATTCATACTGGGTTAGTTGTGGTGACTCACGCTTTTGAAGAATTAGACCATTTCATCCAATTAGTCTTAAGTGTTTAGTGTTTGTAATTTCCCATTATAGTCTTTACATGTCTGCAAGATTTCATGCTTGAAATTGATGATCTCTGAAATTGTTAATTTGTGCCTTCTCTCTTTTTTGTTTGTGTTGTAGGAGGTTTGCCAAGTTTATCGATCATTTCAAAGAACTAACTCATGGGTTCTTTGAGTTTTTTCCTATTTTTCTGTTTTTATTTCATTTACTTTTACTCTTTGCTTTAGGTTGATTTTACTCTTCTTATTTTTTATTGTTGAGATTGGAGCTTTGATTATTGATTTGAGACTTTTTCTCGTTTCTAATGTATACAATCAGTGCTATCAATTTCCCTCTGATCTGCTGTAGCTGTGTGCCACAAATTTTTATATGTTGTATTTCAATTTTCATTCACCTCAATGTTTTTTCCTTCCTTGAGGCTTCCTCTTTGATCAATATATAAGTTAAAATGCATTCATTAATTTCCATGTGTTTGGAGATTTTCCTGTTATCTTCTATTATTGGTGTCTGGTTTGATTCTACTATGGTGAGAAAACATACTTAGTGTGATTTCACTTATTTTTAATGTGTTGAGATTCACTTTGTGATCTGTGATATGGTCTGTCTTAAGATATATTGTGCGCACTGGAAGAGAAGAATGAGTATTCTGCTATTGTTGGTGGAATGTCCTGAAAATGTCAATTAGGGTTGATGATGCTGTTGAGTTTTGTATTCTTGTTACTTTTCTGTCTAGTCATTCTATCAGTTGGTGAGAAAACTGTGTTAAAGTTTCCAACTATAATCATGAAATTGTCTTCCTTTTTCCTTTCTTATTAAGATTTATGCATACAAGAGCTGGTATGTATGCCAGAGGTGTGGGGCGGTGAGAGGATTCACCAGAGACAGAGTGGGGAGCAGAACAGGCAGAGTGAATGAAATACACTGCTGAGGGGAGCAGCAGGAGAGGCAGGAAAGGTCTGCCATGCCTTGGGGGACTCTCCCGGACCGGGCATGAAACTTGAACCTCAGACGCCAACAGCTCCGCTTAACGAGTTGCGCCACCAGGGAGGCCCATTTTTATAGTATTTCTATGTGTAGGTTTTAGTACGTTTTATGTATTAGATTATATATGTGTGTGTATAAATGTCATCAGTGTCTACTAGTGTATTTATTTTACCGGTTCTTGTGAACTGTAAACTTTAAATCCCTTTTTGTATCTTTATTCTTACCCACTCATAATATAATTATCCTAAGTATTTCATTTACTGTGCATTTAGTGCCGTATCAGTTAGTGTTGAATTTTTGTTTCCATCATCAACCATAATTTAGAAAACTCCAGAGAAGGAAAGTCTATTATTTTTACTTGTATATTTGTTATTGTATTCTTTCCCCCTTTCTAAAGTCCAAGGTCTTCTAATATGATTTCCTTTCTCTTTAGACAACTACCTTAGCCATTCTTTAATGGTAGGTCTGCTGTTGAAAAATTAATTTAGTTTTCCTTCTTCTGAAAATGTCTTGATTTCTTCTGCATTCCTAAAAGACATCTTTCATAGATACGGGATTTTGAGCTGACAGTTCTTTTCTTTCAGTCATTAAAAATGTTGTGGCTTTTCCTCTGGCCTCCATGATTGGTGATGAGAAAGTCATGTGTCAGAAATGCTTACTTGCTGTAGATAAGGTTATTTTTTTTTTCTCTTACTGTCTTTTTGTCTCTTTTTGTCTTCAAGGGGTTCTTTTTTTGTCTTTAGTTTTAAGGAGTTTGACTACAGTGTGTTTTGTTGTGGGTTTTCTTTGGATTTTTCCTGCTTGTGGTTTGCTCAGTGTCTTGAATCTGTATGTGTTTTGCTACATTTAAGGAGTTCCCAGCCATTATTTCTTTGAGCATGAATTATGCCTCACCCTCTTATCCCTCTCTTCTGTACTACAATAGCACAAATGTTTTGCCTTTTGTTATAGTTGCACTATTACCTGAGTCTTTTTTTACTTTGTTTTTAAGTACATTTTCACAGTTTTGTTCAGATTGGGTGATTTTATTATTCTAACTTTCAGTTCACTTTGTCTCCTCTACCTTTTTTATGTCACTTACTGTGTTTTTCAGCTCTGAGATTTCTATCATAATTCTTTTATATATTCTCTTTCTTAGCTAAGATTTTTATTTTTTTAATTTATATCAACTTTTTTCATAATTGTTGAAGCATTTTCATGATAACTCAAGTCTTTGTGAGATAATTCTCTATTATCTTGGTGTTCTCATGTGTTATCTTTTTCTTTTTCACTTAGTTTGAGATCTTCCTGCTTCTTTATAAGGCAAATCATTTTCAATTGAAACCTGAACATTTTGGGTATTATACTGTGAGTCTGGATGTTATATAAACCTTCATTTTAACTTAACATTTCAGGATGTTACTCCAGCAGGGAGTGAGGGATACTGCCTTGTCACTGTCCTGTGTGGAAGAAGTTTCCTTTGACCATCGTTGACATGTCAGTGGGAGGACCTCTTATTACTGCTGCATGGGATTTAGTGTTCTTGTACCCTCATAGGCCTCCCTGATGCCTGCCTAGCTAAGAGAGATGGGAGTTTATTGCTGCTCTCATTGTAGCTTCTGCTGGTACTTTATATATATATATATATATATATATAGGTTTGGAGATAAAGGTTCATGTTATTAGTTCTGAGCAAGTTCTGAAGTTATGACTCACCGCTAAGCCTCTTTCTGATACCACCTTTGCGGGCAGGATGCAGGGAGCTTCAATACTGCTGGATTGAGGGTGGAAGTCAACTCTATAGTCTCCAGTGACACTGCATTGGCAGGACATGGTTGAAGAACTTGTTATACCTTAACATGAATAAAATTTTGTTACCTAATCAAATGTCCCCATAGCGGCCTGGGATTAGGGAGGAGAGGTGGGATATCGTTGCCTATCTAGCAAGGCTTTGCACTCGGCTCTCCACTTGGTCCTTATCTTAGACTTGTTGTTTGTGCTGATGGAGTAGAGCAAAGTGGTATTGTCCTAGTGCTTCCTGTCTTCTTAGGTTGCATTTTTCCTGACCCTTTGGCTAGAGAGAACAGGCTTTTATTGCTTTTGGTTTGGTTTTGGATACTGGGAACATCAGTTGACTTCTGTGGGTTGCAGTCTTCTGCAGCTCCAAGGTTTGGCTACATGAAGGAAAAAACAACCTGGGAACCTCACTGCTATGTGTTCCTTGGGTCCTGAGTTTTCTGACTGGTCTCTCTTCTCTGCATCTTTCAGTCTCTTTATACTTACTTTGTAATAATATCCAATAAATTCAGTTGTATGCAGCAAGAGGATTAGGAAATATTCTACTCCATAATCCTGGAAATTAACAAATCCTGTTTATTTTTTTCTTTTCTTTTTTAAGACAGATGACCAAAATTATGAAAATGTGATTAATGTATTTTTACATTGAAAAGAAAATTTGAGGCAGACAAAGCCTCTCTAGCTGTGATTTATTTACTATACATTTCACTTCCACGTTCCAGTTTCTACCAGTTTGCTTCCTAATTTGTTGCCAATGAATTTTCCATTAGGACCTCTAACACCTCTCTTTAGAAGTGAGCTTCTCACCCTTGAAAGTTTTTACTATGTGACTCCCCCAGAAGCATTGAAATCATTGCTGTTATCCTGAGTCTATCAAAAAGATTGACCATATACTAACAATATTTATCTGCTGAATAAATGAATGAGAACAGAGAGTTTAAACTTTCCTCTTCTTGCTGTGCTAAAACTGAGAATTTAAAGTTTCCACTTCTTTATTTTTTTAAGATGTATTTATTTATGCATTCAAGCTGGGGGCTAGGCCAGAGATGTGGGGTGATGAGAGGATTCACCAGAGACAGAGTGGGAAGCAGAACAGGCAGATGGATGGAAATACACTGCTGATGGATGGAAACAGTGGGCAAGACAGGAGAGGTCTGCTGCAACATGTGGGAAGCTCCCTGGCCAGAGATTGAACCCGTGTTGCAGTGGCTGCCGATAACTTCATAGTACTGAGGCTTGACCTGTTGTGCCAAGATGGAGGCCCCTAAAGTTTCCTCTTCTTGCTGTGCTACAGCCTGGGGCACAATTGCCTACTGTTATTGATCCCCCCACCAGACCCTCGAAGTATGTGTTTAGGACACTAGCAGACGATCCAGAATTTTGCAATCTAGCCCATCAGTAAATTTTTGTTTCACAATTTAGAAATTTTTGAATTATGGCTTACACATGGGTAGAATAGCGGAGTATTTCCCATGTACACATGCGCATGCACATTTTCTCCTGTAGTTCCCAAAGAAAATGACCGGAAGAATGGGACAGAGAAAAGATTATATAGACCATTTTTAGTATGTATTAAATTTCTTAGATCCTCAAACTTTTTTTCCCTGATTTTCTTTTATTACTCAAGTCATAGTTCGATTCTCTTTTTAAATGTATTGAGTTGAAATTGTATTGTGCAGTGTGTGTGTGTGTGTGTGTGTGTATACTTGGAGGAGGGATAACATCAGTTCGTATTTTTACAAAACTCTGACTATACCTTGAATTTTTTTCCAAGCATAATTATATCTTAGATGGAGATTTCCCCAGAATTGAAACATTTTTAATACAGATAGGAGAACATGATTTTTTTTGAATTGTCTAATATGTTTGGTTGAGTACTATAATGCTTGCTTTCCTGGTTGGTTTTAGATTCTGCTAAAAAGTGGTGAAAGATTTAATTCACTGTACTTTTGTTAGAAAGTAGAGAAATGTTTATCCATGGGAACTTTCACTCTGCTAGAGTCGAAATTCATTGGGGAGGAGGAACCATTTCATTTTATTGCTTAAGATCTGTCGCTATATTCTCTGCATCTTTCAAAGGCAAACTGTAACTAGTGAAGAACAGAAAGAGCACTTCTTCCATGAGTCAGTCTCAGTAAATTTGCAGAGCAGCTGTGCTAGCTAGGTGCTGATGAGAATTGCCACAGGAGCCAGTTGCAGGGTTTTGTGTAGTTGAAGAGACAACTGGCTCTCTCAGGGGGACACTTTGGACAGAGATTGCAGCAATAATACATCCCTATAGTTGCTAGTGGGTATCGTGGCCCATGTACTACAGAACTGGTGCCAGATAAAATCAGAAAGTAATAAAAACCAGGAAGAATATCAGAGATTTTAAACCTTCATGTGAGAAACTAACACAAATGTTCCTGGGCTTGTTGCGTTCACCAGTCAGGAAAAGGAGACAGAAGGGGCTACCTCTAGCTCAGAAAACTTGGCATTCAGTCTTTTCATTTGATAACCATTTAGATGTGTTGTGAAATAAAGTTGCAGAGTAGGCATGTTCAGACTTTTATTTGCTACATTTAGTAGGAAAGATTTTTTCCCCCACACCCCTCCCCACACCCCAACTACAAGAAGCCAGAGTTTTCTGTGCAAACTGAAACAGGCGTTGCAAGAATCAGATTCACTTTGGACGACTCTTCACATTCCAAGTCATCATTGCATTAGGCAGCACAATCCCATCTCTGGTTGATGGGCAGAAAAAGTGGGCAGCTTGCCAGGTAGACGTTTCCATGACTCCCAGCCCCCAAAGGTGATGCGTTTTTCAGCTAATTCAATGAAGAGTGGGCTGAACTTTGGGTCTAAACGAGACAATAGCTGCCTTCCCAGTATCAGCAGAATGGTTGATGGGAACGCACTCTACATTTGGCAGAGAATCATGTGACCTGACGACTGAGATTTTGTGATGGTGCCAACGAGACTTGGAAAGCAGCAACGGTCCTGACTTTTTTCTTCTTTTCTAGCATGGCTCAGAAAATGGTGGATCTTAATACTTGACTTTAGCCAGACTCAGCAAGCGACTGAGCTTTGAAGCACAACTTCGCCTTTATTCTGGGTTTTTGGCAGGCCACCAGGAGGCTGTCCCTTTCACGCCTGATAAATTCTGCTGCTTATCTCTAAATAGGAAAAAAAAAAAGGAAAAATATAAACAGAATATTGAAGCATAACAAGTGAATCCTAAAATTGTATGTGCTTTTTGTTTTTTGCCTTTTCTTACGGCTGTTTTTTTTTGTGTTTTTTTTTTTCTAATGTTAATACCCTTTCTGCTTGCTGAAGAATCCAAGTAGTTTTTTTTTTTTTCTTTTGGTTTATAATGAACAGGCATTTGAACTGGGCATACAGGACGGCAGCAGTAAACATGAGATCACTGCAGCCATGTAGCAAACTGGCACCCTGCCTTCTCACCCTTTTGGTTCAGGAGACGAACGTGTACAATCCTCATTTCTAAAGTCAGCACAGCCTGGAAGGATTCCTGGTCTCTCCCACCTTCTACCATTCTGCTGCCAGGGACGACAAGGATTGGTGCAGCTTCTGCGCAGTGCTTTGTGCATGGAATACCGAGAAGGAAGCAAAAGAAGACAAGCACCCTGGTCCTTTTTCCCAAGAAATAACAGGAGTCCTGAAGAAAATAATCTGAGTTTGTGCTCCTCCATGCAACAGTGCTGAAAAAAAAATGAGATGATCCTTCTTAAAAACAATAACAAAAACAAACAAACAAAAATACAAACCAAAACAAACCAAAAAAAAAAAAAAAAGCAAACATTGGCTTGTCTAACTACAGAGACATCGGGCTTGGTAAAGCAGCTTTGTAAGGCGACATAACCAAATGAGTCTTCTTTATTTTTATTATTTCAAAAATATGGCATAAGTAGCAATATTTTGCACTTGGTGAAATCGCACCTTTATATCAGGTATAACTTTTTTTGTTGTTTCTTTTTAAGTCTACTGTTATATATAAGGGGAGCCTTGAACTTTCAGGTTACTCTTATTTAACTCATCACCCACTTTACTCTTATTAACTTTTTCTTTTTGCTCTTTTGTTCTAATTCTGATTAGAATAGAAACCTAAGTGAAAATAGAAAAATCTATATAAAAATATGGTACATGTTTGTGTTTTTGTGATACAGAGAAGTTGGGGAAAGTCATTAAAATGTTGTCTGTGCTTTTCTTGTACATTATTAGTTTGTGCTATCTAAGAAAAGTGAGCATTTAGCTCTCAGTTGGTAGAGAAAGTAAGTCTTTCATGTGCTCTGACATAATTTGAAATGTGAAAGAAGAAACTTTTTGAACTTCTTAAACAGGGTCATATTAGAACATGCATTAAACTTCTGATAAAATTAGTTGGGAAAAGTTGTATTTAAATTATTTACCAGGCTTACAGCTTAACAGAAATAGGAATGAAAAGATCATGTTCTCAGTTGCTAAGTAGAAAAGAAACTGGTACTACAATAATACTCTCTTTTAAAATCTATTTTAAAAGAAGCATTCATCTTGGAGCAGTTGTTAAGAACATTGGAATATCCATTAAGTATTTTAATGGAAAAAGTACATACAAACTTGTATTAACTTTAAAGCAATGTATTGCCTCCGCAGAGAAATGCATTGCATTCTAACTATTTTGTCTGTTTGCAGAAGTAAATTGCTAAGCAATTTAAGCATTTTATAACAAAACCCAGTTTTGCCTGGTTCAATGGGGAAAGGATTAGCAGATGTATTCCACCTATTTTAATTTTTACTAAAACTGTTTCTTAGCCTAGTGAAGCATATTTAAAAATTGCTAAAAAGAGAAAGTGCTTTTGAAAGACACATCCTATATAAATGAAGGTTATAATTTGCATATTAAAGAGTGATGCTATATTTTCCATGAAGAGAATAAACTTTAAACAAATGATTGTGCTTTTAAAATCATATTTTATTATACTGAAAACATGTAGGGTAAACAATGAGAAAATATAGAACTGACGAAATCTGCCTTTTTAAATTATTCTTTGAAGAATTATGGGAAATTACAAATACCCTATATACTGATAACATTCAAATAAAATGTTTTATTAAGTTTATTGGTTATTGTTCACTAATTATTTTAAAAATAGCTCTTTTTCCTTTATGCTGCCTCAGCTAATGGAACGTCAACTTTCACAGGCTTAATTAACATTTATAAACCTGTTTTCATGTTTCAAGATCCTTTAGTTGAAAACATTATTTTAAATGTTATTTTTAGGAGCCATTAATCTCTATACTCTTAATTATCTTATTAAGCTCCATGCCAAATCCAAATCTCTTTTCAGCTTTCACTACTTCATTGTGCAAAACTAGTCGCTTCTTTAATAACCATGCTCCTTTCACTTTCAAAACTTACTGTGAAAACACCAACCAAAATGAACGCATAAATGCAAACTATGAAACCACATTATATGTCATATGAGTAGCCTTGGGTGGGGCTCTAGGAGTCTTCCAAGCCTTAAAAAAAAAAAAAAATTAAAAGGTTTTGCCCATTTTGATACTGTGTTTTCTTCTCGATCGTCTACCTTCATTCCCACCATCCACCCAGATGCTTCTCCTAGACAACAGTTGTCTGATATTTCTCCTTTTGTGGTTGTTTTAGGGAAAAACTTAAAATGGATATGAGAAGTGAAGAAAGTGATCATAGGAGAAAATCATCTCAGGTAAAAATAAAAAGCAAACAAGCAATTAATATTTTATATTTTAAAAGAAAAAAGCAAAATGATTTTGACTGTATTGAGTTTAAAAAATTAGTTTCATCCTCTTTATGAATCTAGCTGGTGGGATTTTCATGAATGATTTGAAAATGATTATTACCTACCTTTGTGAAAATTTTTGTTTGAATTTCTGATCGCTGTACAGTTTTGAGTTCCTTTGAAAATATAGCTATATATCCAAACATATAACCTAGGTGAAATATGGTTGAATTATAGAAAGTTATTTAGGAAAAAGGAAAAAAAAAAACAATTTTCTCATTTGCCGTGCCATGTTTTAAAAAGTGAAATCTGGAGGGAGAGAATAAATTTGTGCTTTTTGAAAAAATATGATCTAATAAAAGAGTGAAGCCAAAAAATATATGTTCTTATGGTTATGATAAACCCAAAACAAATATAATGTTTTATTTGACATCAAAATTTTATTCCACAACTCTATGAAGTTAAATATATATTGAAATATTTTTTACTACAACTGAATCCATGATTACTTTTTACTATAATCTTTAATAATTTAGGGAATAATTTGAAAACAAATAGGAAGTAAAAATTATGTAGGCCAAATTTTCTACATAAAATCTATAAAGCATTTTATTTATTTCAAGATGTGCAAAATCACTGAATAAATTTGTGTAATATTAATATTTTTCTAAGTGAAGATATAATTTGAAAATGCTAAATATTATGGATATCAGTGAAATGATTAGTAATTGTGCAACTTGTAATTTTGTTCTTGAGCTTAGAATCTTAAAATACCTGTTTGTGGCTAGCTTGATATTTACTCTTTGTGTATTTGCTTATTGTCTGGTGGTTTAATTTTTTTTTAATAACTATTTCCTTATGACCTGTTGACCAGATGAGACTTGTATATAGCCAATATTGTGTTTTTATCTATATCTTTTTTGAAAAATAAATTTAAATATATTGTATTTAAGAGATATCCTCTTTTATGTATTTGATGCAACAGTATAAAAGCTGGCACTCAGAAGTAGTAATAATACTATCGTTAATTAATAGTCATTAACTTATTTTTCTCATATTAATTTATCCAAAAATTGTTAATTTCAGTTTTATTACAACTATAGACACATATGTATATATTTAAGACTTTTAAATAACTTCATGTGTTCTCTGCCTGGTCAACAAGATTTTACTTGTTTTTTGAGAAAGTTATGTTACCAGTTCCTTGAAACCACTGAGCTTTATAAGAATTAAAACAAGCACAGTCTAACTCTTATACAACTAGCTTAATAGTTAATTTAGTTGTAATTATAGACTGGTTACTTCATGCCTCACAGTTACATAATTCATACATGCAGGTCTGGATCCTATTTTTATTTTTCTCTTAAAACTCATCATTAGTTAGAATAATCTAATTCCAAAAATTCACTATTAAAAAATAATCTGTGCAAAAACGTCAACATGTTATTTTTACCATTCTTGTATACATAAACCTGTACTTAGGTTAGAATATTTATTAAGGCCTTTAGCTGGAAATATGCATACTTGGACCATTTCAACATTTCAAATATCCTACTAAAGGATTGATAATACTTTCTTCTCCTAATTTTGTCAAATATTTACCAAAAAAATTCTGCAATAATTGGGAGCCCATGTGAGCTGATGTTGCCCATTGGCATAAACCCGTAGATCCGATCTTGTGGTGAAGTGGACCGCACAAGCTCGCTTCTATGGGTCTGTGTCAGTGTGGTTATCTGACAAAATGCACAATGCTGTTCAGTAATATTTCAGTCAAATTCCTGTTAAATTCTAGTTGCTTATTTTAAAATCATTTTTTCCTTTGGTTTTCATGTATGTATTGATCCTCATGTTTCTTATGTGGTACGCATCAACCGTTGACCTCTTGGAAGGATTTATAGCACAGCCAATTCAAGCTTGAATCCCATATAACAAGTCAGGAAACATGAAATTTTTATAGCCATGTTTGAACCAAGATCTGAATAGATCCTGTTCAGAAACTTTAGTTCACCCTAAAATGGTTAGTGCACCTCATTAACTTCAATAAGAAAATTAAAGGCTACAGCTGGACTCATGTGTTACTACTATTGAGCCTATTTTTCCTGAAAAACAAAAATGAATTCTATTAACTTTTAATATTATCAACTGTAAATAGAACTATGCCAGGAGAGATGTCTGAGGCCATTTTATTTGACCTATGCTAGAAATCTAAGAAGTTAGGAGAGTCCTAGTGATACCTACTAAGTTGAGTGGTAAAATGTTAGAATATTATATCTACATCCTTGCCAAGTCCTTAGGTATATGACCGCCATATTTGGAGGAGGAGACTGAAGATATGATAAGGAATTTGAAGCAACATTGGAAGCTGTGTGCATCCGGGTTGAGGTAGTAGGTTGTATGGTTTAGAGTTATACCCTGGGAGTTAACTGTACAACCTTCTAGCTTTCCTTGGAGCACACTTGAGCCATCGAGGAATTCTTCATCATTTTAAATATGATTGAGTCTATTTCTGTGCAAGAAGGTAATGTGTCATAAGTATTTTAGATATTTAATTTGAACCTTTATTACATTAAAACGACCCTTTACCTCTAAACAGAGATGATTCCATTTGAATCTACTTATGAACATTGGCAAGATGGTAGTTCTAATAGGTCATTACTCTGTGATCAAATATTTTTAAGAACTGATCACTAGTGACTTATACTGCACTAATATTACAAATTTTTTCACCTATAGGTTTATAAAAATGTGGCACTTAATTTTTCAAACTTATCATTGTTTTATCTATTTTTATTGGCTATTTAGACACTACAGTAAAAAGAATATTTGCTAATGTCAGTGACTTTCTTAGTATATTTTCCGAGTCTTTCTTATGACACATCACTTTCTCCCTTATTTTATGGCTATCTATGTGCTTGTTTATTTTTTCCATACTAGACTGTAAGCCCCTTGAGGGCAAAGTCCATGCTTTATTTTTCATTGTATTCCCTGGGTTTCCTTACATATAAGTAGAACTAAATATCTATTGAGTGAATGAATGGAGTATAAGATCTAACTATGTAAAGAGTGAGTACAAAATATCTGAATGAATTACGTAGTGATCACAAATCTGAGTTTTGTTTTTTGGTTCTGCAATTTGCCTAAATTTAATTTCTAGACTGCTCTGCATCAATAATAATATTTACTTGTTTCTGACTCTGTTGAATATGTCCACTCACCCTAGATATAAAATTTAAAACTTAGAAATGCTTTTTCTCTAGAATAAAAAAAAATAGAGAAAGTTAGTTTTTATTAATAAGTTCATTCTAGTTTATAAAATGAAATTTAGATTATGTATATATTTTTGAATTTTTAAATCCCTTCATTTTCAGATGAATGATTTTTCTTTCAGCATCAATTTAAAAAATGTTTTATATTCTGTATGTTTCTTATCTTCTGCCCTTTATTTTTGTACAACCATATCGGTTTTGTAAACCAGAAGCAACTATATTAGAAATTATAAATAATATGTATTTGAGGTATAATTAAAAACTGGATCACATTTTTGTCTGAAAGAAAGGCACCTATCTAACCATATATATGGAGAGATATATAACCTAGAGGAAGTGAATGGGTCTTTTCGGAATCCATTAGCATGTTATCAGTGAATAGTATACTTTATAGAGAGAGCTGAGTTTATATTATACATCATCTTTTAGTTATATAACCAAGTAATTGATTAATTAGAACTTTAAATTCCAAACATGAAACATTGAATACATAAAGAAAGATATTTTAAATACAAATGTAAGATCCTGAGTATATGATAATAAGCTCGCCATAGAACATTTTTAATCTGGAATATCTCAGAATCTAGAATTTACCAACAATAGAAATTATGAGGGAAATTCTGAACTACCAACATAAAGAACAGATGAGCCTTAGAAAGCTAAATACCAAGGTTTTCAAGCAAAATTTGACTGCTATGCAAATATAAAAAACTAGTAGTCTCTAAGATAAAGTCTCTCTAAGAACTAACCAAGAGATAATGAACAAGAGACAGGAGACATAAACAAAATCAAGAATGAGAGACAGAGAAAGAATAAAGAGATGAAAATGAAAGTGGCTGGGAGCTGAGAGACACACCATTGTGTCTAATGGTGGCAGTTCTACATAGAGTTGGAGAAACAGTGATAAAGGATTGCACCATTATAAATAGTTTAGCCCTGAGAGAGTAGGATCCTGTGTGTCATGTGTGTGTGTGTGTGTGTGTGTGTGTGTGTGTGTGTGTGTGTGTGTGTGTTGGGGGGTGGTGGTTGTACCTGTCCGTATCCCAATACTCTGGCTATAGATTTGGAGACCAAGTTATGTATACATTGATTAACGAATTATTGACATTAACCAAATGTCAATAAAGACCTATTTCCATGCAGTGTGATAGAGTTAATCTTATCACAGAAGTCAACTGTAATGTGCAATTGAAAGATAATCTTACAAAGATCCTGTGGAAAACACTATGATGAATGTATAGAATCATGGTCTCTGTTCTGCTCTATCTAATGTGAAGTGATATTATAGAAGAACAGTAGAAAAGTGATGACGTAGATCTTGTAGTCATGGTCTGTTAAGTCAGTTGTGCCACAGAGCATATAAGGCAAATCAGCCACTGTAATTCTGAAAGGCAGAGGGTGTAATTAGACTCAGTGAAGACTATTTGTAGGTGAGAGTACTACATTGGAGAATAATACTTTTACTTGTGATGAGCACTAATTTTTGTCGTCTAGCTATTGGGGTTATTTTCCTTTGTATGTTTTTGTGAAAAAAAATATGAATGACAAACAACTTGAGAGGATTTCTAAAAAATAAATCAAGACTCAGGACCACTGCTGTTGTATTGACTCCTAGGAAAGATAAATTATGTGTAGTAAACCAGGAGGAAACACTATATGTTTAGAGTTAGCATTCAGTGGGGGAACAACTATCTGGATTGAATAATTCCCTTAGTAATTTTTTGTGGTCAAGTTTTACTAGGTACTAGGGTTTCCACATTTGCTTGCAGAAGAAGTATGAGAATTCAGGAAACAATTACATATGACTGAGTCATATTTCACTTAACCAATATTTCTTTTGACATTTTAGGATACTAAATTGCATTCATGTATTTGTTCATAGAGACTGATTTACCTTGTATGTTTTGTGGCATATGGCAGGAAGGAGTTAAAATGGAAAAGAAGGAAGAGGGCAGAGAGGAAAGATAGGAGGGATGAAGGGAAAGAAAGGAAAACCAACTGCAAAGAAATTGATTTGCCCTTTCCAGAAAAGTCTAATCTCATTCATAATATTACTTCATAATTATGAGCTAAATTGGCCAAAGTGACTGTACAGGAATCAGATAAATTACTTGGCAATTGGACTGAGTCTTCTTGAAAACAATCCAGCAGTACATGAACTATGTTATTAGAATAAATGAGTCATTTTCTGTAAATAATCATTTTTTTCTTATTCCCTATCATCAAACACTGACTCATGATCATAGGTGATTCCCCGAATGATGTGATACAGGCTTCTGTTACCCTGGGCATTATTTCTCACCCATGCCTCATTTCCCTTCCACAGACTATAGGAATAACTCTTCAGGTCACTGAACTTGATCCACCCATGTCAAGCCCCTGTAAGAGTCTTAGGGAATGCCTCTGAGAGATCATTAATGAAAGATCATTAGCTGCAGGCTTTAATCAACCAAAAGAGAATTTATCTCTTACTTACAAATTCCTGCTTTCTATGACCACTTCCAGGCAAACCTGCTACCTGTTAATATCACATTCGTGAGCTCCATGTTAATGAATTAATTCACAAAGCCTTTATTTTACTTTTTCTTTAAAAGGGACTTCCTTAGTTTTGAATCTTCTTAGCTCTATAACTTTTATTCCCACAGGTGTTTTTTTTTTCTGACTTTCTTTAATAGTAAATCTAAGTATCCAAAGGTGTACAGATATTAAATTAAAACCTGTTGGGTTGAGTTAAACTTTAGAGCATTTGTGGGGAATGGTGAGAACCTCTACACACTTTCATTTATGCCTCAGTTATAAAGTCCTGTGTTACCTGATATATTTCTTGACTCCACAGTATATCAGTATGGGATTAGCAATTTTTGAGGTGTTTTTTGTTTTTTTTTTCCCTAAGAGCTATAAGGTCTAGAGGGCAGTCTTGATTAAGTCTGTGATATACTATTTGAAGGTGTTTTATGAAACACACTATTCTCTATTATTATAAATCTAAGCTCCTTTCATGCAAAATATCTGTTTTTTCCAGATAGCGCCTACCATAGTGCTTTGCTTATAGCATGAATTCAAGAACTCTTTGAAGAATAAACAAAAATGTCTTAATGAAATAAAAACATAAAGCATAAAATGGAGCAATTCTATATTTAGTGGAGTTCTTCAAACTTTCAAAGTTTGAAAGAAGTTAGAAATATTACTTTTAACTTTGAGGAAGTCTATTTGATGCTGATTCTTGATGGTTTTAAGTTGGCATTGTCTTGAGTATGGTTTCATTTTTAACCTTACTCTACACTATGTGAAAGGTTAAACTGTCCATGCTTTGCCCCTCAATCTGCTCCCTCTTAAACCCCAATTCTGTTTCTTTTCAATCTGTAATCTTAGAGCATTTATTTGATGTCAATAATATTCTGCCTTGGGTTTCACATACGGGTTTAAATGGTGCCTTTTAAAGTTAAATTTTTTACTTAGTAAGTATTTAAATAATACTTAATTAAAATTAAAATCTAGATTTATAAATGGTAAGTACTTTTGAGATCAGTTAATCCATTTTCCAGATGACCAAATTGAAGTTCAAAGAGTTTAAATATTTTGTCAAAGTCAATTCATTTATGTATAGTCACAACTGAGATTTCTATCCAGGGCAATGATCCTTTACAGAAGAAATATCAATAATCTTAGGCAAGTCACTAAACAAAGTTTAATTAATTTATTGAGCTGAGATAATGAGGTGTTGCTTGGGAAAATGAAAGTTACTATGAACTAGTAACCATAACAAAGTTCAACTATAGAACTCAGCTGCCCATAAGCCCCCCCCACCCCATAAGATTTGTAAAATATTATATAAGTAGCCTTAGCAGGATTCACAAACTTCATTAATATCAGGGGCTAGACAGTATAATAAGGCAGAGACAAGAGGAATTAATGAGGACTGTGGTAAACCAAGGAAGTCACATGCATCTTCAAGATATTCTCAAAGGACTTTTTCGGTCAATATAAATTTGGCCCCCAAGTATAGCCAGCTTTTGATATTTGTTATGAAGGAATCTAATAACCAAGCAAAATTACAATAAATCTGATTTTTTATAAACCTATAGCATCTTTTCTCACAATTGAGCTACTTAATTTGTAGTATTTATGATACTTTCGAGTATATCAATGGGTATATAAAATAGAATACACACATGCTGATGCTGTTATTTCAGAAAATGTTTGACCCATGATAATCTAAGTATTTCATGAATTTTATTGACTACAATTGCAATATTCGTTTAGGCTATTTTTTTACAGCCCCTGCACCCCCAGTTTATGCTATTTTTATGAAAGAAATATAGCAGTAGTAGTAATGGTACTACTTCTAATACTAGTATGTTGTTTTTACTTTTATTATATTTAATGTCATTGTTTAAAACAATGAAATTCAGGCATACACTTCTTTTCAAATTATTGATACTATAGATAAATAAATAACATTTTCAAATCAGAAGAATCAGAAGGTTAAATAGAATGAAACAAAGTTTGAGTATTCTTATCTTCATATAAAATCTTACTGTCAGGCAGCTGAGTGCAATTCAAAAGCAAAGTAACTGGGATTTTTTTGTTGTCAATTATATTTTATTGTGTTATAATTAAAAGATGAGTTTTGCTTAAATCTGAAATTAGATCAGGTGCTGTCCATAATTTTTTCAATATAATTTAATCCAATGAACTTAAATTTGGCAAATGGAAATGTCAGAGCCAATTATGAAAACATTGAGTTTATAGTAATAAAGAGGACATGTGTTTGCAATTTCACTGTGTAGAGTAGAAACCATTCTACTTAATACAGTTGGGGTCAGTAGTTGATTAGTTAGTCCACATTTTTTTAAATGGATATTAAAAATATTTTTAATATTAATTTTTAATTTTAAAATTTGATTATGTATTAATTTTCCAGTATTTTTATAAGCAAGAACAATGTTTGAGTTTGGGTTGCTGATTATAGATCTCAGTATCTTTTCTTTCTGCAAATCCTGTAATTCACCATTCAGGATTTCTAATTTTTATTACTTGTTGTCTTTAAGTGCAGATGTAATGCAAAGAAATCTGAGAGCAGAATCCTGTTTTCTCTACATTTTTCTATTTTTTTTTAAAGTTGTCTCACCTACATCTAAATCTATAGTATTTTTTAGGTGGCTGGATTTTATTTTATCTTTCCAATGTTTTCAGGTATAGAACATCTTTGATTCTTTTACGCTCATATATAAATTGGTTTATATAACAGATCATCAAATGATACATTTTCATATTAACCCAACTGGCATAAACTGGTTTGGGAGCAAGCATATCTGTCTTCTGGTAACTATGCAAGTCACTTGGAAGGAAAAGAATTATTTGGACGTTCTAGAACTTTCTGAGTTAATGAAAATTTTCTTGCACTGTTCAAAGCACAGCTACTAGCTACATGTAGTTATTAAACATTTGATGTGGACGGTGTCACTGGAGAACTGAATTTTAAATTTAGTTAATTTTATTTAATTACAATTTAAATATCTACATGTGGCTAATAGCTAGCGTATTGGACAGTGCACTTTTGGAAAGTAACTCATTTGATTTTAGCATACTGGATGCAGCTGTCAAAAATGTCAGTAATTTGTATAGTGGTAAATAGTTAAATGTATTTCTTCTATAGTATATTAAGATTTAGGAGAATAACTTGGGAAACACTGATTTGGAATTCATTTTAGCTTTCTTTTGTTTTAAGCTTTTTTGTTTATTTTACCTTTATTTGTGTTTTCATTTAGCTTGATGGAATTTTTAATCTTAGTGAAAAGAAGGAAGTCAGAACATTAGCGATTTTCCAATAATTTCTGAAGCATTTAACCAACATAAATGTAATTAGAAAGTAAAATTGTTTTTCACAGTAACAAAATATTGTTCTTAGTTCAGGGTCATAGATCCAAAGGATGAACTTGATCTTGTCCTATGAACTTCTATGTCCTTTGAATACATTTGTGAGACTTTAAATGTTATGTGGGTCTGTTTATTTTTTTGAGGAAAAAGTCACAACTCTTGTTAGATTTTCACAGGAGTTCATAATTCCCTGAAAATATTAATAACTGCATTGAATTACTGTTTAACACTTTTAGCAGTGTGAGAAGTTAATTAAATAGTAAAGTCCAATAGAATTGAAAGCCTTCTCTTACAGATCTATCTGTATTTCTATCTGACCATCCGTCTAGCCACAAATGTATTTTAAGTTATATAGTTTATGTGTGTGATTAAGTATGTAAATTTTAGCTAAATATTGCATGATATATAATTTACATGCACTTTAATATGTATATCTAATGGGATTAATTGATTAAACCTATGAGACATGGTTGAGGAAAAGAACTCAATTTTTGAAGGATTCAATAAAATTGGGTAACTAAAATCAATCATATTAAACATTCCAGTGCAAATTATTGGAAAAATCATAATAATATAGGCTACATGACCTCTTCATTTACTGTATCAATGCCTGGAGCCGTTCTTGTGAATGGTCTGGTCTCATGAATAGATCTCAGTGTTGCATTATGTGTGGTGTGATTTGTGAAACATAAAAAGATTGCACTATTGCCATACTCAGGGAAAGAACTTGTCTCTCCTGAAAATATTGAGAAAATTAGAAAAATCTACTTGTATACTTTTTTGGGAAAAGTGTTAATGTTGTAATGTATTTTTATGTTGCCCTTTCTACCTGAAATTTTGTTTAATCCATCAACTAGTGGCCCAAAATCCAATCGGTAGACTGACTCCTATTTAATACTGTCACTTCTTTTTCAAAACATAAATAAATGGTTGGGCCTCTCTGCTGGCGCAACAGGTTAAGTCTCAGCACTATGAAGCTATCCACTGTCACTGCAGCATGAGTTCAATCCCTGCCAGGGAGCTTCCCACATGGCGCAGCAGACCTCTCCTGTCTCGCCCATTGCTCCCCTCAGCAGTGTACTTCAGTCAACCTGCCTGTTCTGCTCCCCACTCTGTCTCTGGTGAATCCTCTCCCACCCCACACCTCTGGCCTACACCCCAGCTCTTGTATGCATAGATAAATAAATCTTTAGAAAAAAAACATAAATGCTAAATCCCAGGATTGAAACAAATGTCTTACACCAAAGGAGTTGATTTTCAACTGCCTTATTATAATGCCCCTGGTGACAGAGGCTCAGCGGTTTGAGCAGGAAGTACCTACAATAAAAGTAGGAAAGTGGGTTTGTTCGGTTTCATTTAGGATGGAATTGCAGCTTCTTATAAGGCCAACTGTCCAGTCTTTTTTGTGCTTCCAGAGACTTTTCTTAGAGCCTTGTTTCTTCAGATTTATAGATCCATGCAACAGAAGTTCAGTGGGCTCATTTCTGTTTCTAATTTTTTAAAACAAGTCTGCTTCAACCCCTACTACAAATTGATTTTCATATCAGTGTTTCTTGACCATCATCTGTAAAGTGAGAATTAAGATACAAATATAGCAATATCTTGTGGCATTTAGCAAACAAGTTGTCTTTGATAATAAGAGATGAAAAATATAATTACTATATATCCGTGCCTGTGCATATGAAATGTTGCTGTGTATTGTACCAAAAAAAAAAAAAAAAAAAGAGCAAACATATTCTACGTAGGATTTTAACAGCACAGTGTGGTAAAATGTTTTGTTTTTTAATTATAAAGAGGGGCATTGAGCAGCATCTCTGTAGACTACATAAATGATTACTTTTGTTTTTAAAGTCTTCAGAATTTCAGAACATAGGAATTTGGTAAATCTTACAGACTATTTGAGATTGATTGATATTTTGGAAGTATCTGATGATACTTAAGTATCATTCCTTACATAATCTAGGGACTCAGAGAAGACTACATTTTCTCCCCCCCTGCTATTAATATGACTAGACATGTGCGTATTCCCTGCTCTGCTCCAAGTTTTATAACCTCTTAGAGAAGTGACTCTCAGCTTCATTGCTTGAAGTCCTGCAGTGGAAGGAGAATGTGAGTGGGAAGTGGATGAATTTTGAAAAACATTTTCAATGTTGTTTCAGATATTACTTCTGCCTGGGAACTCATTCCAATAAACATCCATTTTGTGATATGATTTCAGAGGTCTCAGAAAAGTCACCCCTATTCCAAAATAGCTTGCTTTTACATTGCACATCAAACTAGAGCATAGTTAGTGACTATTCGTCACTCCATAGCAATACAAGGGTTGAAATCCAGCCCTTGAGTCAGGTCCACCTGAACTTATACAAGTCTGCATCGACTGCTACTACAAAACTTATCTTTTTATCTGCGTTTCTTGATCTTAACCTGCATAATGAGAATTTAGCTAGAAGTATGGCCACATTTTGTAAGGATGAAAGATTATATGTATGTGGCATTTAGCAAACATAGTGTCTAGTGATAATAAGAGGTGAAAAATAGAATGATTATATGTCTGTGCCTGTACATATGAAACGGTACAGTGTATTGTTACTTATCAGACATCCGCATGTCTCATTTTGTGGAATTTACATAGGTAGATCAGCCACAGGAAGCACTGGGAAGTGGTTTTTCTCTGAGCTACCTCCCCTTTGATTTCCCAAGCATGGTCTTGCTGAATGGATTCGCTGTTTTGAGTGGATCACTTTTCAGGTCGTCTTCACAGACAGGTCATGGTAGACAAGATGTCTTACCTTTTCTTTCTGAAATTATAGTCCCTCTTCATGAGAGTTCCACGTTTGGTTCTTTCCCTTTTTGTATCATTATTTTAAAAACATAAATTCTGTGTCACTACTCTGTATAGAAAAACAAAGGGAGACAATAAATTGCTTCAATGCCTTAGTTTTAACATCTGTAATGGTCCCTTCCTGTTACATTTCTCCAGAATGTTGAGAACATAAAAGTATATAATGTTGGGAGGGGTGGGGGAAGAACCTCAGCTTATCCCATAGAAAATTAATCCATTTAAACTTATCTTCAGGATAAAGAGACTTCCAGGAAAGGATAAGTAGCAAATTGTTCTTAAACTGTTTCCCCCCCACCCCCCACCCCCAGACTATTTATCTGTCTCTGTATCTCTCCTCTCTTTGATTCTCTTTCCCTCTCTTTGAATCTATTTCTCTGTGTGTAGGTTCTCTCTTCCATTTTCTCTGTTGTGTTCCTAGATTTTTATAATGTTTTTATTGCTTAATTATTTGCCTATGTCTATTTCTTATATTTCACATTAAGTTTTCTTTTTTGAGATCCAGTCAAATGCCAAAAATAAGGACATTATATATACTAGATAAATGAATGAATTACTGAATGAAGTAAATCCATTAATGAAAGCAGCTATAGAAATATAGACTTCATGTGAAATGGAATGTGTTAGCTACAGTATAATTAATAGACTAATAGTTGGACTATATCATCATTTTGCCAGGTGATGCCATAAGAAGAGAAGTCAGCCCTATAATTTCTCTTAATAGGTTTCTTTTCTTATAATACCAGTTATTTTCATCTGAAACCAGTCAGTATGACCTAGGCATGCACACATGTCTACATGATACACTTACTACATTAAGCATTCCTCACAGAAAACTGGGTGCGTCTCTGTGTTTCATGGTTAAGTAAAATCACTTTAAATCTGCAGAGACTAAATTCAGTATGCCTTGTTAGTTTAGTGAAAGCAGATTCAGTAATTCATTATAGCTGATTTTCATTTTACATAATAGGCAGGAAGGTTGTGAATGGGTTCAAAAGTTTTGTTCATTATAATTTTTTATTAAGGTGACATTAGTTTACAATACTGTATCTGATTCAGTAATACATGCTGCCACTTCACACGTGTGTGACCAAGCACACCCTCCCCCAAGGCACCCATAGTCCTCCACAGAGTCCTTTGAGCTCACACCTCTCTTTGTTTTCCAAATCCCCCTCTACCTCTGGTCAGATTTCTAGGGCTTGTTTTTGGTTTAGTGCTGTCTGACTTTGCTTTGTTTCTCTATATTCTGCATATGAGTAAAACCATCCTGTATTTGTCTTTCTCCTTCTGACTTTTTTTTTTTTAACAACATAATCCCCTCCAGTCCTAACCATGTTGTCACAAATAGCAAGAGTTCATCTTTTGCTATAGCTGAATAGAATGTCATGGTGTATATATACCACATCTTCTGAATCCACTCATCTGTCCTGGGGCACCTAGGTTGTTTCCATTAATTTGATATTGTGAATAGTGCTGCAGTGAACATGGGAATGTATATATCCCTTTGAATTATTTTTTGCATACATGGTTTGAACATGGTCTTTTTCACCTCTTTTTCTGACTGCACCAGTATTATGTCAGGGTATTGGATGGTTTCCCAAAGCAGGATAACTTCCAGGAAGAAAGCAAGCTAGGTGTTTAAAGTTCAATGCTATAATGCATTTAGAGTCTGGCACTTGTGAACTGCACTGACCCCGTCCTGCAAATCTACAGAAAGCTCACACCACCTTCCTAGGTCCTGGTTGTGGGCCTTAATACTAGCCAGGATATAACATCTTTACCTGGGTTCTAAACACCTAATATTCTTTGTATGGAGGTGTCAGAGACTTTAGGGGCCAAGCTAGTGACCTTGCCCATTTTCAACTGCTGATTATTTTACCTGTGGAGATGAAAGTGCTCTGCCTGCAAAGTAGGTCTTTTCAGATTTGATGAATGGTTAATTGGGTGTGAGGCAACGAAAGGAGACCCTCTTTCTCTGCTTACACTGTCTTATTCCAAAGCATAGGGTTGGTAGATGCAGGGCTGTGAGACAGAACAATTAAAAAGATAGGACTCCCAGTTAAATTTGAACTGTAGATAAAATAATGAGTAATCTTTTTAATATCACTTTGTTGGATATTTTATATTGTTTTCATTGTTCATCTGAAATTAAAATTTACTGCGTGATCTATATTTTTATTTGGCAACTTTTCTTAAATAGCATTTAAATAAGGGGATAGAAATAATAAAGAAACACACATAAGATTTATATCATGAGACACTGTAATGGCATACAAAACTAATATAATTTATATTAAAATAATAGAAAGTTGGGAGGAAACTTTTTTTCCTAATCGATAGGGTCATGTAAAGGATTAGTCTATATTACTTTATATGATTTAACAAAGAATTTTAGTAAATGTTTATTAAACAACAACCAGTTGATAACATCAGCATAAAATTCTGGGAAAAAATAGTCATAGCTTCAAAGTCACATTCTCTGAGATATTTTGCAATATTCTAAGTGGCCTTTGTTATTATTGATAACATTTTTTGAGAGTTCTGGAAGAAAAATTTTTCAGAAAATGAACATGTTTGGTTTAAGCTGTTTCACTTCTGAAGTAGTGTGAAATACCAGTTGCTTTTCTCATACTCTGTTGCACTCAGATACTGTAGAATCTCTCTTACCTTGGTAAACATAAGTTGCCATCACAACATAAACCTTATCCATATAACCTGTGCTGTCTGTTTGCCCTGGACTGAATATTTTGCATGGTGCCTAGAGATTGGCGAGAGGTAACCTCTCACACATATCACGGTCTCACCCTCTTTCTCAGGCGGGGTTTCCTTCCGACCTTCCTTAAGGCATTAAGCCCAGTGGTAGACAACCCTTTTTGATTTAGCTCAGAGTCCCTCAGTGCAGGGCTTCACATCTGGGTTCCTCTCCCCACACTCATCAGCCCCAGGTTTTTTGCATCTTACAGTATTGGGTAGAGAATCACACACCTGGAGACTTCCAAAGTGTCGCCCATTGAGCCCCCGCATGCACAGATCTGCTTGCCCATGTCTTCTCACACTATAAGTTTTTTTTCATTTAATAAGGCAATTTGGCCTTTGAAATTGGCCCCAATTCCTTTGTTTTATACACAAGTATATAAGCAAAAAAATCAGGAGATTGTTTTTAGAGTCACATAGTCACCTGCAAGTTAAGTCTAGAACACAGTTCCCTTCATTAAATCCATCTTTTCAGAATTTTAACTTCTTCACGTGGGATCATATGGCCACAATTTGGTGTTTTTGTGACAATTACATGAAAACTTAAATTACCTAGTTGAATAGTTTAAATGAGGTTTCAGAAAATGCTTATTTCTTATTCTCTTTAATTTGACAAAAGTGAAGTGTGCGTGATCAAAAATGTATTAGATTTTATTAGTGGAATATATTAAAAAGACCTGTCCTTGGTTGGCACTAAGAATTTCATTCATTACCAGTTCTCTGCCTGCCTTGCTTTTTGACACTGACAAATTTATTTAACCTTTCTATTCCAGATATAGTTCTTTTTCATACAGAAATGTACACTGTTTACATATGATGTTATATTCTTTGAATTTTAGAGCTTGACTCATTAATGAGCTTGTAGTTGTAATGAACTACAGTATGTTCAAATGAACAATGGTAGTAGCCAATGTTTTTATTCTTTTTCATCTGTTTAGTGACACATTTGACATAATATAGGTATTGTGTCCCTGAATTTTTTAAAGTAATCAGTAGGGCCTTCCCCGGTGGCGCAGTGGTTAGGCGCTGTGCTGTGGAGCTGTCGGCAGCGGCAACGCTTGTTCGACGCCCGGCCTGGGAGATTCCCACATGGCATGGCAGACCTCTCCTGCCTCACCCGCTGCTTCCGTCAGCAGTGTGTTTCTGTCCAGCTGCCTGTTCTGCTCCCCACTCTGTCTCTGGTGAACCCTCTTGCCACCCCATGCCTCTGGTCTGTACCCTAGCTTGTATGCATAAATAAATAAATCTTTAAAAATAAATAAATAAAAGTAATCAGTAATTCTATTTTTTAAAATGTGTTCCATTAATCTAAGTTAGATTTTTTTACTCAGTTGCACAGTATTTCACATTGAACTTCATTAAACCACTGGCTTTGCTGACACCTCCTGAAACTCCTTCTACTCTCTGTACTTCCCTACTCAAAGAGTAGTGTGCATTTTGTAAATGTTGTATTATATCATCTAAAATAAAATCTAAATGCCTCTGTAGGGCATTAAGGAACTTTATAATATGTTTCCGATATACAGCATAGACTTATGCCTGGCTAAACCTCAGTCTCCTGGCCCTATCTCTTCCCTCCTGGTTCTCGTACCCCACCTTCCTATATCCAGTCTCCACAGGACCCCATGCCAACAAGTAACATACAGTGTTATATAGTGAAAGGTGGTAGGTACCGAAGCACATGATTTGCAGGAAGGCAGCCCTAGCACAAACATGGCCATATTTTATATCTGTGGCTTTCTCTCACTTCTTTTACTAAAAACTAGTGCTAGTACATAGTTAAACAAGATAATATAAATTATGTTATAAATTACTTGATTCATGGAAAATAAGAAGTGGAAATGTTAAGATATGATAAAGATAAACATGAAAGTCTTTGCTTATTTTGTTCCTTTTAAGAAGTTTATAATTGACTTATTTCTAACAAAATTGAATTCATTCCTCAAGATCTGTTTATTCCATATATTCTCATTGATATACAATTAATAATATGCAAGTTGCATGTTCTGACATTTCCATTATCTTATTTTTTAATTGAAATTATGCCCTCTGTTATCCTCTTGGTCATCATTTAAAAAAAAAAAAAACAGTCATAGATTATAAGGGGTTGGTAATCATTTACTCCATTATCTTCATTTAATAACTAAGTAAACCAAAAGTTCAAGCTAAATAACATTTTTTCAATTAGTTGCTTAAATATCTGTCTCCATAATATCCTGTGAACTTCCAAAAAAGTAAAAAACTATGTTCACCTATTTGACTTAGTAGCCATAATGATTGGCACAAGGCGGAACCACAGTGAGATATTTCTGGAATAAGAGAATACAGTGAACCTACATCTGGCCAGACTCCTGAACTCTAAGTTAGTGCAATGCTGTGTTTCGTTTATTTAAACTTCATCATATTCTACAAATTCACTTACTGAAAATCTCAAAAGTTTTTGAACATCCTGGAGTGGTCCATAGAAGCTGCCCCTTGTAAGATCCAGGAATTCTTCTGATTTTCTGTAATGTGGTCACTTAACTCATTATGGAAGTGTAATGATGCACACTCCAAGACACAGACCCAAGGAAAATTGAAACTGAGACACAGTATTATTCTTTTTCTGATAAAATTGACATGTGGATTTTCTACCCTTGACATCAGACCCGTCAGACCCTAGTCTACAATTGATTCAACCATAACCTCTTAATAATGCCTATTTGGAGTTGATTTTCATTGTCTGTACAATACTTTCATGCTTGTTATCTTGTTTCTACTCCAAAATAACTCAAGAAGAAGCAAGAAAGTTGTTAGAATCCATGCTTTACAAGCAAGGGAACTAGGAGTTGGTGTGAACTCAGAATTTCTCTCCTCCTAGTGTTCTCATACTGCACAATTTTACCTCCTTCTGCTGAGTTGGGGTTCCATTTGACCTGTGTCTCAAACATGGGACAACAGTGAGAGAGATCTAAATCTGTGTCAATTCTAACAATTTCTTGAATAGATGTGGTCCATCGACACATTGAGTCTCTACGATAAAGGCCCTTTCACGTCCTGAAAATAAACAGCAAACTTGTTCAAATTGTGGCTTAAGGATGCACACTCTTCACTTAGCTATTACCACTGGGGCTGAACCATAACCTTTCATGCATCATTTCCCTGCTAGGGAGAGAGAGACAACAACCCTCAGAGAGAGAGTGTGAATCAGTATCAGACTTGGAAACACTTGTTAGCTGTATGGTCTTAAACAAGAGCTGAAACTTCCCTGTGCGTCACATCTTTCCCTGTACAGCATTGTTCACCTCAAAAGTTCTTAAAAAGGATGAATGAAGTAAGAAATGTCACAAAGTAGTGTTTGTGAGCCCATCGTGAGGGCTCAAGAAATAGTAATTCCTAATCACAGTTGTGTTATGCCTTCCTTAGTGAAACCTAAAAGCAACAGCTTCATGCAATCCAATTTGATCATGTGAATATTTTTCTTTAAGTAAATGAAAACAAATTCCCTTTAAAGAAAGAAATAAAGGGGATTGGAATTAATTTATTTGTGTGTAGTTGGGTGATTTCACTTCATCTTATTTTTAGTGAAAGCTCATTTGTCAGCTTTGACTGTGGTAGAAGCTGACAACATCTCTAGTATTACTGACACCACATTAGAAACATATATAACTTTATGTTGAAAGTACAATTACGAGTGCCAGATTCTCTTTTGATACTTACTTAAAATTCATCCTCTCAGGGTTATATGTTAATAATGAAAGGTGGAAATTTGCTGTAAGCATTCAGTTTTGACTTAGACATAGGTTAATATTGTTTGCCTGTAATATATTTAACATTCCAAGACTGCTTTCTGATTTATTTTGTCACATCTATTGTAAAACTAACAATTATTAATCACTCCCATTTTTCTACTAAAGTGGCTAGGACACAACAAAGCAGATTATTAATATTGCTTGACAAGTGAGAGAATTTCAAAGCTTCTCCTCAAGAAAATGGAAAATGTTTGGTGCAGGCAGTTGTCAGTAAGAAGGAAATCTGTCCCGATGAAGTTATCTCATATAAATATTAATATTCCTTATATGGCCATTACTTCCAGCATTTCATTTTCCAAATGCACTTTTTACAAACATGTAATATTATGGTCCATTACTAACCACTAATGGAGAATTTTATGACTAACTTTTGAACCAAAAACGATTATTTGCTGTCTGATGATAGATTAGCAAAACAAAATATGGTAGCAATTAAATGGCCACCTATTTTTTTTAAAAGATTTATTTATTTATGCACACAAGCTGGGTTGTAGGCCAGAGGTGTAGGGTGGTGAGAGGATTCACCAGAGACAGAGTGGGGAGCAGAACAGGCAGATTGAAATATACTGCTGAGGGGAGCAGCGAGCAAGACAGGTCTGCTGCGCCATGTGGGAATCTACCTGGCAGGGGATCGAACTCGTTCTGCAGTGCCTCTGGATAGTTTCATGGTGTTGCGCTTAACCCATTGCACCACCAGGGAGGCCCAAATGGCCACCTATTTTTACTAGAATATGGCCCTCACTGTGGCCTACATCTTAGATGACCATTTCATGGCATCTTTATCTCCAGACCCTTATGGGCATCTCTTAAGCTTTAGGGATATAAGGAAAACCAATTTGATTAAAATAGACTACTTCTTATCATTAAGAAATTTGAGGATAGAAAAATAATGACTTGTGGAATAAATATATGATTTGAATCTATTCTCATTCCCCAAGGTAATTAGCCATTCCAGTTCTTTCAGGAACTAGGAAGGCATCAGATTTTCCTAGGGTACCGTCTTTTCATGGAGAATAGTGAGTCTGGTGCTTGGAACATCCAACTGAACAAAGTGAACTGTTTTCTTTATGATGTGATTATTTGAGGGATTATTCCATAGCCCATCTCTTCCCTTCAACCCATGAAATTGTTCTTTTGAACATATTTTAAAATCAGATTTCCAGAAAAATACCTACGAATCCATAACAACATCCTAATTCTATCTTGTTTTATCTAATGTATTGGAAATCTGGATCCACCAAAACAGCATTAAACATAAAGGGATTTGTTATTTGATGTTGCTACGGTTTACTTCAAACATAAGCTTCTATAGATGATTATAATGATAACAATGCTTCAATGAAACATAGAATTTACATTTGCATTTTAAATTGGGTTCAAGAAGATATGGTTCTTAGTCTAGAATAAAATTGTCTTTAAATAGATAATAATGTGATGGAATTTTTTTTTAAAAAAGTAACTTCTAGGATTTACCCATACTTAAGTAAATTTTAAGAATTTGTAATGATCTCCATCACAAACATGGCTTTATGTCACTTCAAGTGTTAATGAGAAGGGTGAAAACAAGCAAACAATTATTAAATAAAATAGAAGTTAAGTAACCTACCTGAAACCACGGAGCGAGTTCATAGTTATGCCAGAATGAAACCTAGACTTTCTGGTTTGCCCATGCTTTTTCCACTATTAGTTTACAGAAATCAGTGTTTTAATGTAACTAAACTTAGAACCTAGTTTGATGCCTTTACGTATCAGCAGAAAATACAACTCAAACCATTGTGTAGTTACATGAAACATAAATTGTAAATGCTAATATGGTATCTAGTATATGATCATTAATCACAAATATCAACATAGCAGGGCAAATTTCATTAAATTGTTAATTGCAGCAATAGAAATATTTCTGGTAGCACTATCATTTTTACCTTCAGGAGACCATACAATACCAGTAGTTGATAAGCGGGGAAATCACTGAGTGTTAAAATACTTTCATATTTTTTAAATGAACTTAGTAATATATGCAATATATTCAGAGACATTTGAATTTTTTTGGCACCTCAAAGATGTGATTTTGTTATTTCTAGAACATTTGTTAAATCACCAGAATGATAAATTAAGGTTATCATTCTGAATTAGGTGATTGGGGAAGTGTAGTTCCAGACAGAAAAATTCCTATATACATGATGGAAGGAAGAAAAATGTAATTTTACCTAGAAATTTTCCATACAATTTGGAAACAGATGAACCATAAAAGATTACAGAAACATTGTCATTTGCTCTTTGGAACAGAGTAAGGATTTGAAAGGAATTTAAGAAGCACCCCCCCCCCCCAACACAGCATCGCACTCTTATTCTATCCTCCTGTCCTTTCACCTCCTCTTCCATTGTCTGAAATATTTTCCAGACATAAATCAGTCTTAGATCAAATTCTCCAAGAATCCTCCCCAGATTCCATCAGGCTAAAGTGGTAAAGACTCTCCAATGTGTCCCTTAGGATCCTGTTCCTTGCCCGGCCTTCCTCTCAGAGTGATCGCAGACCTTATTATGGTTGCCCGTTTACCTGCTTTGCCTGTCACTACACTCAACTGCACGAGGAAAGGAGCATGGTATCCCATTCCTTACTCCAGTGTTTCACCCATAGAAAGTTGATCAGCTCTGACTGAACAAAGGGAAATTCCTGTTAACCAAGACCAGGGCCATTCTTTTTTTGTTTTTAAGATTTATTTATTTATGCATACAAGCTGGGGTACAGGCCAGAAGTGTGGGATGGGGAGAGGGTTCACCAGAGACAGAGTGGGGAGCAGAACAGGGAGATCGACAGAAACACACTGCTGAGGGGAGCAGCAGGCGAGGCAGGAGAGGTCTGCTGCACCATGTGGGAATCTCCCCGGCCGGGCATCGAACTCACGTCACCGCTGCCGAGACCTCCACAGTGCAGCACTTAACCACTGCGCCACCAGGGAGGCCCACCAGTGCCATTCTTAATAGCTTACATAGATAGATGTCATTGTCTTTACAGATCTTTATTTCACCCATATTACAGATGAGGAAGCTGAGACTTATAGTCTTAGAGGTAAGAGGTCACCTACCAATGTGGAAGAGTAAAGGAACCAAGCCCATGCCCCCCCTCATGTATTCATTCATTCAGTAGATTTATGCTGAGCATCCTTTAGATTCCAGACATTATGTCAGAGCTGGGATCCAAAGACAGGTAGGTTAACATCTCCTGAAGGTCCCTGCCATGTCAGAGAAATAAACTATAAATAGTTATTATAATACAATGTGATAAGGGCTTTGACGGAACAGTGTCCTGATGTATGGTGCCTACTCATTCGCTCTATTTTATTATTTTTAATATCCTCTTAATATCCTTATGGTTTGAATGTGCATTATATAGAACCACTCTAATTTAGAAAAAGGTAGGCAAAGGCCTATGCAAATCCCTAAAGGTTTAAATATTGTCATACTATTTCTAAACTAATTAGTTTTCATTATCGTTCATATTATACATTAATTTGAATATCAACCAGAAGTGTATATAACGCCTCATCTATGGTAGTTTTAAATGGCTTGCTTAAGAAAATCATTATCATTATCATTTATATAATTTGGAACCCTAGGTAATTCTCAAAAGAGAATTGTCATCAGCACATTAACAAGGATAGATGAGCAGAAGAACTAGGGTAGGAGTGCATATGGCATGAAGATGGCTTAGGGTGAGTCAGGAGCTTGCAAGACTGTTCTGGAAAGCAGCTGTGTGCCTGAGTGAGTGTTGATCAGAAGTTCATCAGCTGTTTTAAAATCTTTTAAAGAGAAACTAGTTCACTGGATTAAAAGATTTATTTTACTTTTCATGGTATTTAAATTATTCTTTAGGGAAAAATAATAGAAGGGGAATTGTGCTAAGTGAAATAAATCAGGTAAAGACAAATACTTTATTATCTCATTTATATGTAGAATAAAACAACAACAGTAACAATAACAAAGAAAACTCCCAAAACAAACTCATATATAGAGAACAGATTGGTGGTTACTAAAGTGGGGGGCGGTGGGGGGTGGTGGAGGGGGACAGTGAATTGGGTGAGCAGATGGAAAGATACAAACTTCCAGTTTTAAAGAAACAAGCCATGGGGACACAAGTTGCCACTGCATGATGATTATAGTAATAATACTGTACCAAGTGAAAGTTGAGAGTAAATCTTAAAAGTTCTCATAGAGAAAAACATATCTTTTTGTAACTGTATATGATGATGGATATTACCCACACTTACTGAGGTGGTTATAATGTATATAAATATCAAATTAGTATGACCAAATGTAATTTATCAATTACACCTAAATAGTAAATAAGTATAATACAATTAAAATATTTTACTGAATGTAGATATGTGTTGATAAATAGCAAGTCTTTTTGCAATACTTAACTAATCACCAAGCCATTTTATTTTTATTTTTTAATTTTTTAAAGATTTATTTATTTATGCAAACAAGAGCTGGGGTTTAGGCCAGAGGTGTGGGGAGGGGGGCGGTGAGAGGATTCACCAGAGGCAGAGTGGGGAGCAGAACAGGCAGACTGGCTGAAATACACTGCTGAGGGGAGCAGCAAGTGAGACAGGAGAGGTCTGCTGCACCAAGTGGCAAACTCTCTGGCCAGGGATTGAACTCCTGTTGCAGTGGCTGTGGATAGCTTCACAGTGCTGGGACTTAACCCCTTGTGCCACCAGGGAGGCCCACCACCAACCAAGCCATTTTAAATAAAAGCTACTACTAGTTCCTTGAGAAAAGGAGCCTTGCCTTATCAATCTCTGTGTTTCCAGAGTTAAGCATGGTGTCTGTTTATAGTTGAAAGGCTTGGACCAAGATGAGATGAACTAAGCACATAATTCTTTAATCTGAAAATAAAATAAACAAAACAAAAATTGAAAAGTTCTGAGCCATATGTAGATAACAGGTAGCTCTGTTTTAAAAGCTTGATTTCAGAAACCTAAGCACAGCCAGTTGCCTGGGATTAAGAACTCGGGAACTCACTGAATATTTTAAAATAGTACCTGTTCCCTAGTGAAATAACCAAACCCAGGGAAAATGGGTAGTCTCCAATAAGGAGGGCAGTCACCCTTTCCAAGCATCCAAAGAATGCACATTCTCCACATTCCAGGGACACCTCCCGTGGGCAACTTTGCTCTGCCCAGTGGCAATTCACCTCAGACCACATTGTGCAAGAATTCATAGGGAAAGAAAGAGATACTTTCCGGGAATGGCCAAGTTGACCCACACTGGTAAGCCATCCCCTCTTAATTGGGAGAAATCAAGTCTTAAGCACTTTGGGAAAGGAGAAAAAATGTGCACACCCAAAAGTTTCTGGTAAAGGAAGTTCCTTCTGGTAAAGGAAGACTTCTGGCAAAAACACAGGAGCCTCATGACTTTTTCCTTCTAGTTACTCTTTTAATTCTTTAGTTAATTCCCCATCTGGCCATCCTCAATTGAATGCTGATATTTTCTCAGTGTAAGAGTGGAAGAGAGTGTTTAACTGTAGATTAAGACTACTGCCTCTGTGTGGTTTAGTAATGTAAATGGCATCTGTAGACAAAAAAGTTCCTCCTGTGTTCATGAGCCATTGATTGCTACATGGAAATCAAACATATCAAGAAACTCATTCCACTCTTGATAACCGGAAGCAGTAAATCAGCAAACTGGATTAACTGAATGATGTCACGAGTTTCACTGCTATACAGACACCTATGGATACCCCACAGGGTCACTGGAGATTTGTTTGCATAGAAATGACTTCCTTCCTTAACTTTCTATCAATCCCATTACCTGTGGTTTGTTTCGCAAGCTTCTAAAATTTACAAATGAACCCCACACAAATTTCTGCTGTGATAAAGCAAAATAATTTAGTGAGATTGAGTAATTTTTTGTGTGTAGTATAATTTCATTGTAAATCAATGTTTTACATTGTCCTTACCTATTAACACCTGTCATCAAACATTATCGATCACTTTTTTTTTTTTTTTACCAGAAAACTATCCTTCTTAATTCTATTTTTGAAAGTATCTTTACATTTCAGCTTTATATTCTAGGGGCACCATGACTGAGCATCTACTTTTCATTATGATTACATATATTAACTTGATTTTATAATCCTGCTTTTAATAATCCCTCTCTTTACTAAATTATATGTATGGAGGAATGGCCGTATGTGTTTATCTCAGAACAAACTTTGGATGTATTTTAGGTTTGCTTTATGACGAATTATTTATGTAAATATTTATAAGATATTCTAAAATAAGTGACTTTTATCATTAATTGTTATGCTCTGCTGAAAGTAAATTTTATACTCATTCTCATTGACTGAGTTTTTTAGGCAATACATTCCAGTCTATCTTTCATATGAGCAATAATTAATAAGACAGGTAATTTTTATGGCATTAAATGCTAGAAAAAACCTTTTCCTGAAGAAATTCAATTTCTTTATGCCATCTTGCCAGTTAGAAAAAGTATGCACTTAGGTTTTACCTGTTTGTAAATTCCATAGTATTACTCCTAATACTAAAGTTTTTTGGAGAGGGGTGTTTTTCAAACTCTTAGCATTTGTAGTTTGTATCATTCTCGAGCAGAATAAATTAAGTCTTAAGTGCCTTGCCTTTACTAATTATCTACAGGAGATACAATTAATTACAGTACAAGCCCTCCAGTGAGAATTTCTGTACTTCAGTTATTCAGTTGGGGGGCATCAAGAATTAGGAGAGAATTTATTTGCAACATTCTGAATAACATTTTGAATAACATTTGAAACCATTGTGCCTTGTTAGTCTAATACGTTCCCTATATGCCTCTTAGGCTAGTACTTAGGCCTTACCACTGGTTTCTACAATCTTGTTCTCCAGTTTTGCTTGATTATCTACACTCAGTTCCCATGTGTTTGTGTGTGTGTGTAACCTGATGGCATCTTGAAAAATAATACAGATACAAAATATAATAGGATCACAAGAAGAATAATCAAACATATTTTAAGTGTTCTAAGGGTTGTAATTTCAATTTCAAAATAGCCGTTATCTGGGTAGAAAATTGAAAATCCAAGAGTGAATATAAATTTTTAAGTAATAAATACTTCATTCTAAAACTATACCTTGAAAAATGCACAACATATTGAATATCACTTGTCGGGAAAGAATTACATGGCGAAGTAAGTGGCGTTCTTATACTGTCAGACTTTGTTGTCTCTGTATAAACTATAAGAGAAAACCAGAAAATGAATATTTTTAAACTCCTAGTAACTTCCATCAAATGGAAGGGCTTCTCTTTGAGTGTGACTCCCTCTTAATCATTGGCTTTGTTTTTCCAACCTAAATTCATAAATGTATGCTTTTAGAATTGTAGGCATAACCATCAAATGGAAGGGGTTGTGTTTAATTTGAGTGTAGATTCCATTTTGTCATTGTTTTCAGTTCTTATCAGTGGAATTTTTACTTAAAAGTTCTTATAGTGAATATAGCCAGATTTTAGAGTTTATGAGATGATTCTGAGTTTTCTGCTCATGCTAAATACTATGCATTTATAATTTTACAGTACTCTAGCATCACTTGCCAAAACAGGTTTACTATTTTTCTTTACCTCAGTAAAAGGTTTAATGCAGAATTCAGATTTGTAAATGCTCCCATCATAACCAGTTCCATCCCTGAATAACTGATATTTTAAAAAACGAACTAATGCTTAAGAAATTGAAAACTAAGGATCTGTATTATAAAGCAGCCAATTAAAAGAAAAGGTTACATTTGAATGCAGCAACTTTCATTCCATGCCCCTTAAATCAAGTTTAATGTACTCTAAAAAATTAAGTTTAGTTTGAATTTATTAGAGTATAATAATACCCGCATATTTATCATATTTCCCTGATTTCCTGGACTCTAAAGGTTTCCTCTGAGACCATTCAATCAAAGTTTCACATTTTTGGTGTTCTTTTTCTCACCAGGAAGATATCTATCAATATTAGAAAGTCTTCCTTAAAATGCATAATCATATCTTTCTAACACTGCTAACTAAATGTTTTTCCTAGGTAGGGGGGGAAATCCTCCCCTTATTATATCTGCATATGTGTCTTGACTGAATATTTGGCCTAGAATTATCTCTATGTTAATTCTTGTTCATGGGATAAAAGGACTTCAAGTTTATATTTTTTGCAAAATAAGAAAAAGTGAGTATCACACATAAGGAAACATCAAAGTTACCATATTTCTTTAAAGATTTATTTATTTATGCATGCAAGAGTTGGGGTGTTGGCCGGATGTGTGTGTGGGCAGGGGGGTTGAGAGGATTCACCAGAGACAGAGAGGGGAGCAGAACAGGCAGATCTACTGAAATACACTGCTGAGGGGAGCAGTGGGAGAGAGAGGAGAGGTCTGCTGTGCCATGTAGGTCAGCTCCCTGCTGCTGATAGCTTCATAGTGCTAAGACTTAACCCCTCCAGTGAAAGAGGCTTTTACATGAGACCTTTCTATCAATCTCGTGAAAGGCCTCACATCTATTTTATAATACATAAGACATTGTCTGGCACCTGGGGGTTGAAAGCAAAGAGTGAATTAAGGGTAGGAATACAGGGTTGGAAGAGAGTCCTTGAGAAAAGGATTTAGGAATTCATTTGAAGAATGCATGGCTGCAAGGTGGCATATCCACATAAGCATGGCACCACCATCTTATGGAATGTACAGGAAAGGGGTGTTTCTCGCCAAATCAACATTCTTCAATTAACGCTTCACAATATGTAGTGTGAACGTGTGTAGTCTGTGTTTACCCATCCTGAAGCTGCTACTTTCAATGCCTCAAGAACTGTTGCCTGTGTCTATTCTCCTTCTGGGGATCTTGAGTGAAGATCTAATAACGGATACCCTTGAACCTGTCTAATAAGCTCAACTACAACCAAATGAATACAAATAGAGAGTTTCTTAAAATGAACTAAACTGTATCCTAAAAAGAAGTGAGAGAAGGCCACAAAGAAACAAAAGACAGAATAAACTTCTTATATTTATCCATGTCATATTTATTTTGAATTCTGTAATTCAGATACTCATAAAAAGTTTCTTTCCGAGGATGTGTTTATTGATAGAGCTTGAGATAAGTTATGTCACTTTATTGTGAGTTTTTGAATAGGCATTTTGATATTTATTATCTGTTTGCAGGAAAAAATGATGGGATTCCAAATGAAATACACGATGTTATCTATTCTATACCTTTTGCTACTAAACAATTTACTATAACATTGTTATTTGTTTTGTCTATATTACTCTAAACTTTTTAAGAAATAATACGTATTTCCTATTTAATTTTATCTTTTTCTTACACGTATTTCTTATTTCTTATATATTTCTTGTCATTCATTCTATTTATATAAAATATAACATCTTACTTCTGAAGAGCTGTGACTAGCTACTATATGTGTAATTCTTCAAAAAGGCTGATGTTCAAATTCTTTAAAGACTCTGTTATTTAAATTTATTATATATTTATACATATTCTGAAGAAAGAAAAAGCTCTTATTCTTGAAATGACTTAAATTGTGCTTTCCCTTTTTCTCAGGCATACTCACTTTTCGTGGAAGAGCCAAAATTCACTTACACCAGACTGGAAGTTCCCATGATTACACTTTAGTAGCAAAGCATCATTTACTCTCATTTTATTAATTAGTCTATTTTGTGAATGTTTATTTTCTGGCATCTATATCTTAAATTATTCTTTTCTTTTATTTAAGATTTATTTGTTTATGCATACAAGAGCTGGGGTATAGGCCAGAGGTGGGGGTGGGAGGTGGGTGAGAGGATTCACCAGAGACAGAGTGGAGAGCTTAACAGGCAGATCAACTAAAACACACTGCTGAGGGGAGCAGTAGGGGAGACAGGAGAGGTCTGCTGCGCCATGCGGGAAGCTCCCTGGCCTGAATCGAACATGTGCTGCAGTGGCTGCTGATAGCTTCATAGTGCTGCGACTTAACCCTTTGCGCCACCAGGGAGGCCTGTATATCTTAAATTATCATTTTCTTGCTTATGTTAAATCCAGTTTCATAAGCCAGCTTAGAATGCTGATGTTCAAACAGTTAAATAGATCTTTCAAGTTCAGATTTTCGGCCTTATTTAGTAATACCTACATGAATTTTTCTAATAAAACATTATCCCGCCTCTTTCTGAACTGGCTACTGGGTGGCAGTAGCAGAGGTGGGTACAGTCTCATACAGAAGATATAGGGGTGGGCTTGGCAGATAGACTAGGAAGTGAGTCTTCATCACATGATGACTGTTATATCTTGTTGAGTTTACAGGTTGTTACAACTTAGCTAGGTGATGCTTTGAATTAGCAACAGCTGGGCTGCCTCTTGCTGCATATGTTCTTCTTTCAACATTACTACAGCTTTCATTTTCATTTATTATTTTTACTGGAGGAGAAAGACCTGTATAATATTAGCCTTATTAAGTTCCCCTTCTATATATTTAAATGTGTGTGTGTATTGTATGTATTATTGCATGTATTATTTAAGTAATATATATAACATGTATTATTTAAGTAATATATGTATTACTTAAATATACATATATAGGTCCATTCTTCAATAAAAATTTTTAAAACCAATTTATTTTCCTAATAATTTTTCTGAAAAGTAATTTACTTTTAGTTGCAGATAAGGCTAATAGGCAATGGTTTCCTTGGTGTGGGCTCTTAATCTGTTACTAAACAACCCTTACTGATAATCAGACCTCGAGGTATAAGAATTTTCTTTCATTATTGGAGCTATGATTCATGTGACTTCAACTTCCAAATTGTCATAACATTTATGAAATTCAGTTCTCTGGCTACTTCGTTCTTTCTCAAGTTATCTTGCCTTAGAACTGAATTAAAGGTTTTCTTTGCTCCAGTCATGTCTAGAAAATGTAATGAAAATTTGTGTAATGAATTTTGCCTGTATAAATAGAAAGAAGTGGGAGTGCACTGTTGTTTGAAAACAAGTTCAAGCATATTTTTTTTTAATTAGGGATAAGTAGAACCAATTGTTAATCAAACACATGCTACTATTACGATCTAAAACTACTAATACCCAAACTTCAAATGAAGACAACTAGGTAAAATTAATAGTGTTTTTTCTGAAGTCCTCACTAAAGTCTATTCTTTAAAAAAAAAAAAAAAAGATCTATTTTTATTTATGCATATAAGAACTGGTATGTAGGCCAGAGGTGCAGAGGGTGAGAGAATTCACCAGTGACAGAGCTGGGGGCAGAACAGGCAGATCTACTGAAATGCATTGCTGAGGGGAGCAACAGGAGATATAGGAGTGGTCTGCTGCACCATGTCCTGGCAGGGATCAAACTCATGCTTTAGTCTGTGGCTCACATAGCTTGATAGTGCTGAGACTTTAACCTGTGTGCCATCAGAGAGGCCCCATTGCTAAAGTCTTATAGGGAAAAGAGGCAGTCACAAAATCACCAGGTTGGGTGAATGCACCATTTAGAAGTTTGACTAAAAGCTGATGGGAATGATAGGAATGGGAGTAAAAAGCATCCTGGCTGTAGATAGAAACAGAAGTGCACTCCCCCAGTGCAGTGGAGTAGGATTTCTGATGTCCCAGGCCTGCTTTAGTGGTTGGGAATGCAGAGCAGAGAGATGACGTGGTTTTCACAGGACCTCAGCTCATCTGCTCAGTGGATGAGTAGTGGGTAATATAGAGGATGCCTAGTAAATTGCAAGTGGAAGAGGACACACACCAGTGGAACCAGGAATATGAAAGAAACATGTTTGAACCTCATGTTAAAATCTGAAGCCCTTAGTAATTTCATTTTTCAAAAAAAAATATGTACCATTGTTATTTCTCCTTAGGAACAGACTGTTCTGTGACTTTTCTTTCTCATCTTCATGTTTTTAAAATAGTATCTAACACTTTGTACTTAATCTCAAGGAAAATTTACAGGGTTTCTTTAAATTTGTAACTCAGTGCTTTTCAAGATAAGGCAAATGATTCTGAAGAAAGGAACACAAAATTCCAGACATGTTTAAGGTATGTTAAAACTCTAAAGTACCTGTGTCCTAATGAATTATAGGCCTGAAAATGAGGGAAGTCAAATGTTCCTATTTGCTTAGAAATTCTACCTCTACAATTTGTGCAAGATAGCCTCTTGGTGAAAACAGTTTTGACTGTAAGGAGTGAATGAATGAATAAGCATTTTTTATTAAACCAGCTCTATTCTGTTGCTACTGTTCCTTTGTTGTTGTAATGTATGCTTTTAGTTCACACAAAGCCCAACATGTTTTCCTTTATATATAAAACACTTTGTTTAGAAGTGAAAGTATTTCATTATGAACTGGGCTATTTATTTTGGAAAAGGAAAATATATAATGAAATTCAGATATATATATATATATATATATATATATATATATATATACACACACATATATACATATATATGAATATATATTCATATATATGTGTATACACACACACACACACACACATACATACATACACAGAGAGACAGAGAGAGAGAGAGAGAGAGAGAGAAGAGAGAGAAGGAATGTTTCTTTTAGTTAAAAGAGACCTATTTGGGCCTCCCTGGTGGTGCATCAGGTTAAGTCACAGCACTACAAAGCTATCCAGAGCACTGCAGCATGAGTTCAATCCCCGGCCAGGGAGCTTTCCATATGGTGAAGCAGGCCTCTCCTGCCTCTCCCACTGCTCCCTTCAGCAGTGTACTTCAGTAGATCTGCCTGTTCTGCTCTCCACTCTGTCTCTGGTGAATTCTCTCACCACCCCACACCTCTGGCCTACACCCCAGCTTGTATGCATAAATGAATAAATCTTAAAAAAAAAAAAAGACCTATTTGGGAGTGTTATCTAGAATATAGAATATTGATACAAATCTTTCCAAATATGCTCAAGGTTACCTGAACAAGGGATCAAGAGTAGCCAACAGAGAAGAAATATGACCTCTCTTTTCCCACAGTTTGTTGAATGTTTTTTAAATAATGAATAAAAGGGAAAAGAAACTATGAAATTTATCTGAAGTGTATAGATATGTACTACTCACTTTACAGTTGTAAGATTTGGATATCTAAGGTTTGGATAAGTTATTTCAGTCACAAGTAAGCTTCCTTTCAGACTAGTTGGGCTTGAGAACCCACTCCATGGTTCCCGCCTATCCTGCTGAGAAAGTCTCCCACTGCAATTGCTCTTAGAACAGAAAGATCGTGATGCAGAGCAGAAACCAGCGGGAGAACCCATAAATATTATATTTGTCTGACTGTGTACTCACCTCCTCTTCCTAAGTCTTAGTTGTGTTTTTTTAGGGTCTCTGTGCATCCAGTTATTTTAAAAATGATTGCAAGGTCATCTTTTCAAAGGAGTCTAAATTGTCCTTCGTATTTCTCAGTGGTTTCTAACTCTAAAACTTTTTTTGGAAGGAATATGTGAATTGAAATGGCATGATTACAATTTGGAACTGTTACTTATCTGATTTTTCACTCAAAAAATGTTGGTGCTCTTAGTCCAGAAAGTTCACTATTTGTCTTTCTTTTGCCCTGGTGAATCTTATGATCATCAAACTAAGAAGTTCACACTTTTTCCTTTACTTCTTGCTCTACTTCACATCTTTAAAACCCAAAAACTGTCATCACATTCCAGATGCACAAATCCAAGTTTAAGAAATATAAATCAATTAAAACTTCTTTCAACTTAACAAAGTTTGTTTTATAAATAGATAAAAGAGTCCCAACTCAATCTCCTAAGAATGGGAATGTCATTTCAATTTTTATGGCGCTTTTTGTTTTCAGCCTGTTTAAACCTGTAAAACAGTGTGGTAGTTTAATAATTTTTCAAATGAGGATGCCCAAACCTTGAATTGTTAAGTAGTTACACTATGAACATGGAAGAGACAAAATTAAAAATCAAGGTTTAAAGTTTCAGTGTATATTTTTCATCTGCTTTTCTTTTCTATATGAAATTCTCAAATTAGAAGGATTTTGTGCTGTCAAAATTAATTTAGATCTCTCAAAAAAATCTTGTTTTATGACACAATGAAAATTTTTTGTTCTTTAAGTGCTTCTTTTCAAAAGGTTAAAAATGTTAGAAATGTGAATGAAATAGAAATGCAAATAAAACCCTCCAAACTGGTAGGTTTCTTATTTTGATAAAATTCTCATGGGAGATTTGGTACAAACTTTGATCTTCTACCACTGACCTTATTCCTCAGAATAGGAATAATAGTGTATTAGTAAATGCCCTTTTATCATGTAACTCTAGCTACCACATGGGGGAGAACAGGATATTTTGCTGATATGTCCTTTGAACATTAAAGATTTCAGTGGCTACTCTCAAAGACTTCCAGATAAAGGAAAATTTTATCGTTAGCTGATTTTTTTGAATCAGAAAGTAGTTGAACAACAAAATGGCTGAGTAATGAGCCAGTAGAAAAATGAATGAATAAAAATTACAAGCAAAGGCTTTAAAGAAATGATGTTCAGTATCATGGTTCTATGTTTGGTTATATTGTACAATGCAAATAAAAAATGAGAAACATCTCTAACCCGCCAGTTATTCAGTTATGCAAAAGCTACTCAGTTTTAGAAATCATTGTAACCTTCCTACTTGCATAGTGTTCTATAAAATGAGAAATTAAAGCAGAGAACCAGCTGCGTGGAGAAAAGTATTGATTTCAATTCTATTCATAATATCCCCAAAAATTGGAATACCTAAATATTCTAAAATGTTGGAAGCAGGCAAATCACTGGTAAATTCCCAAGATAAGATCTTATATGGTACTTTAATTATTAATTAGACAAATAGTACCATGTGACAGAAGAAAGAATACAAGCTTTGGGGTTGGGTAGACGTGAGTTTGAATCCTGTCACTTCCAAAATGATCAGAATACAAGAGGACTCCTAAAATCTTGGGGTTTTGCAGGATTTTTCTCATATGCTATAGACTGCCTTTCTTGTTGAATAGCAAGATTCAGATTTAGAAGTGAACGCTCAGAGAAGCCAATTTAACTTGGAGAGGTGTTCTGGCAAAAACAAGAGATGAACTTCAGATTCATAGAGATGGGGATCAAATTCTAGCCATTTTTTTGTGGTATGACTCTGGGTGCATTACTAAACACTTTTGAATACCACATTTCTTGTGAATAAATTGCAAATAACAAACCACTTACCCCAGGGAGAAGCTGTGATAACAAAATTCATGATGTTGCCAGTACCAGACCAGAAGGGGATTAGGTGTCGGTTATGTGATAATTCTTGGTATTGTTGTTGGATCTTTATACTAATCTAAAACCCCTACTCCAAAAAATTTTCAATGTTTAGTTTTGTCTAAGTAATCAACTCCCAGGATGAGTAATAGAGTAAAGATACTCTATTACTGTGTCCCAACCCAATTACCTGGTCACTCTTCCTAGTAGTGTTTTTGCACAAGCCCACATTCCATCAATCTTGCCTCGTCATTTCCCAAATATTGCTTGAATCCCCACCTTTCAGCCTTTCCTGCTATGCCACCTTCACACTAGATATCTGTTCTCCTTATTCTACACTTGCCTCCTCTAACAGACCTTTAGAAGTCTCAACTCAAATGGGGCTTCCTGCTATGAGTGCTCCTATAGCACTCAATATTTACAGTGTACCCTCCCTTGTGTTCTCCTAGCACTTTGTATTTAATAATATGCTTCACATTTACTATGACTATAATTCGGTGTCTGACTCGATGTTAAGCTGCTTGAAGTTAGAAGCTATTTCTTCCCTCATTTTACTCATTCTTTTAGCAACATAGCCACTTTAGCACAATGGACACTGATAAAATATATGTTAAGTTAAAGTCAGGATTGACTGAAAGCTCTAGAAATAACCTCGTGTAACTCTTATTGACATTGTACCATTTGACATGCTCAGTTGAGTATGACTTTTCCACTATTTACATATCAAACTTTTTTGTGTGAGTTTGGTAATGAAAAGGCAAAAAATATTGATTGGCATATGGGACCCAAAATCACTTTTCCCCCTCTAACTTCAGCTTAATGCATCACACAATTATAAGGGTCATGTATATAATATTCCCTCTGTCTAGACACTTCATGGACATAGCCTTTATATAATTCACAAATTCTGCATCTGACTTGCTTATGTGTGTGTGTGTGTGTCCACACACATACACACACACAATGGGATTATTTTACTTATCTGCAAAGATGCAGACATATGATCTGAAAAGGACCTTAGATCCTTACTCTATAGGAGACCTAAATAGATTATATGCCTCCCTCTGGATTCCACAGCCAATTAGTAACCATTGATAGATGAGAAGGCAGATCTCCTATCTTTTGATTAGGTGCAATTTTCTATTACCCTAAAGGTATTTGTGATACTGAATATTTCAATATTTATTAAATCACATTTCTCACTGTTCCACACTATTCTAGTCTGTGTACACAGTGACCGACATAAAAGTCAGTCATATGTTTTGCAAGTGAATGAACTTAAAGAAATTTATGTGCATTTAATATCTAATAGGGAATTGCTACTAGATCTGTGAGCACTATCTGTCATTCAGTGTAGACTGAAAGTATACTTTATTACTCTTTGGTTAAAGGTACAATTCCTAAGGAACTTACTGATTGTTGATCAAATGTAATAGAGATAGTTACATATTTGAATAAGATGGCTAAATGTTTGCTCTGTGTATTTATAAATAAGGAAGGAAAAAATTAAGTAACTTGTGATTTGTGTATTTTTTAACACAATAAAAACTGGATTGAGAAGTGCTCCAGAGATGTATATTTATCTTCCTAGAATGAAATTATCTTTTCCATGAATTTAGTGAGGAAAATGATGCCTTTGAATTAATTTATGTGTGTCACTTAAATTCCAAGGATGCATTTACCTCTCTGGGTTTTCATTTGCTTTAAGTTGATCCAGGTTTTAAAGAAGGTTCTTTACATCAAGGATTGGCTGTGTCAGTTTTTGTTTTGGGGAGTCTTCCCTTTTGTCCTGTGTGCCATTAGACACTTCTACAGTAGAGCAAGTGTGGCTGGTACTCTTGGCTTTCTCTTCTTATGCCAGAATCATCTCGCTACAAGACTGCATGTGGGACACTCAAGCCTGAGTTTGCTTCTCCCAAGACTCCGACTCCTTGGGGATTTGCCTGCCCGGCTTGATGGAGGTACTCCACTCTGCTTCCTTTAGGATAGTGTTTATCATTCATTTGATCTAAACAGGGGATTAAATTGGCTAAACATGATTTAAAAAAAATGAGACATGAATAGGCCCATCTCTCCAGCATCGGGCTTTATAATAGGTACTTATGGTGGCTGTCTCTGCATTTAACTTCGTGTTTGTTTGTTTTTAAGATTTATTTATGCATACAAGAACTGGGGTGCAGGCCAGAGGCACAGGGGTTGAGAGGATTCACCAGAGAGAGTGAGGAGCAAAACAGGCAGATCTACTGAAGTACACTGCTGAGGGGAGCAGCGGGAGGGGCTGGAGAAGTCTGCTGTGCCATGTGGGAAGCTCCCTGACTGGGAATTGAACTTGTGCTGCTGTGGCTGTGTATTACTTCATAGTGCTGAGACTTAACCCCTTCCGGCATCAGGGAGGCTCTAACTTCGTGTTTTAATGTAACATCTTAAAAAGCTACACGCCTAGGACAAAGTTTGAAGAACCTTAAGCAAGTTGCTTAAAAGAAACAGGCATTTAGGTGTTTAGTTCAATTAGCAACTCATAAAGTCACTACTGATGAGGATGCAAATAGCCCTAGGAAGCAATTTTTTCATGAAATGAACGTTTTGTGTAAATGAACGTGGAGTTTGTAGATCCTTAGGCAAATCTTCACTGTTGGTTGAATTTATTTAAGGAGCTTTTCTGGTAACCTTTGAACCTCAATGATTTCTCCAGATGTACAGAAGTGAACAATGTAAAAATCTTGCTGTTTCAGCAGAACTGATTCCAGCTGGCTGGGAACTGGATCTGCAAGTCATTGGTTACAGCTGTGTTTCGATTTATGTGATGGTTGACAAAATAAATTACCCGATTAGATGGCTAGAAAGAGGACTCTTTGTTTAGCCCTTGTGTGGGGACTGAAAGTGTTTATGGTGCTGTTTTCTACGCAGTCTTTGCAAAGTAAGCTGGACAAATAGACTTATTCAATGCTCCTAAGAAATGTTGCATATTCAGCTTTAATTCTTTGCTATAGAAACTGTATTTCTTATAATGCTGTCATCCAGCAAATGTTTTAAAGGTCTAGCATTTAAGAGAAGCAGTAAGTTTTCTGTCCTACTGAGCACTGCATTTAGTAATTGAAAAGCTGTTTTCTGTTCTTTAATGTGTACTTTAAAATATGTCATTGTCGGGCAAAGGAATGGAAACATGTTTTCTCTTAAATTCAAAGCTTTATAATAGCAAAATATCTTAACATAAATTTTAATTTAACCCTTTTCCTTAATGAGCTATGTCTCATAGAGAAACTAAATTACATTGTTAAATTAAAAAATATAATATAACGTTACTGCAAAAAATTGACATGCCATGGGCCACTTAGCTTATGAAGGTTTGGAATTTGTGAATATTTTCTTTGTTAGATAAGTGAAGTTTGGAGTACAATGTATTATAAATTGCTCTTCTGAGAGGACTAATATAACATTGCATGGTGTTTCTTTTTTTAAGTTATTTTCCAAAATAGTTTATGTTGGGTCATTCTGTTTCTTTAAGTTATAAAGCTGTCAGAACCAATGGATTGTTTGCAACTCAACCAGTTCCACTGAGATATTAAAAAATAGCATAGGTGACTCTGGAAAAGAAGGCTACATTGATGTGTTTTCATTTTTATTTTCTCAAGTGGATGCTGATTTTCTAAATGAACCCAACATTTTTTTAGTTTTTTCCTAATGCTTTGTAAAATTCTAAAATAGGACAGAATTCTTGAATGAACTTGAAAATGAGGTTAAGTACTCCATCAAGTGTCAAGACCACCACATTCAATGGCAAGTGAAATGTATTGTTTTTCTTCCAAGAAACTAGATGATTTTTTTCCCATTTCCTTTCTTAAACCAAGATATGTATTATGGAATTTAGGGGATGTGGAATGAATAACCATAATGTGTCCAGAAGGAGACAAAGATGGGACTGATCTGTCTTGAATTAGCAGACTATTGTTATATTAGCCTCTTTCCTTGATCAATGAAAGCATACAATTTTACCCTTAACAAATCAATACCATAGTTTGGAAAAGATAAGAACAAAGCATGAGAATGCAAGATGCACTTGTGCCATCTCTGTTTAGTAATATATTTAAATAATTTTTAGTTTAGAATACCTAAAAAAGTTTTCCTTTACTACCATGAAGTGGAAGCCTCTTCAACTGCATTGAAAACCTATGTAATGACATTTGAGAGAATCTGTAGTGGGATTCTTCATCAAAGAATATGTTTTGAAAAGTTAAACTTACACACAGTGTTTATTCTTCTAAAAGAAGTACTAATCAGAGAGCAATTTCTGTCACTTAGTAAAGAGATAACAAAGTGAAAATTCAATCTTGAAAAGAACAGGTCAGATTATATAAGTTTCAAAAGTATACATTCTTTCAGTATATATGGAAGGGAAATAAACATATTTATAACAGGAGAGTACTTTTTATTTAAAATAATTTACTCTACCGTTGCATTTCAGTCCTGCCTTTCAGTTTCAATGAATAAAGTATTTTCTTTAAAATAATACAAACCTACAAAATCAGCATATTTTTCCGTATTGAAGAAAACTCTGAAAATCTAGAATTAAAAGGATTATGAACAATTAGAATAATAACTATCCATTAATAACTTGTTCTATCTCAATTAGGCAGCATTTCAAAGTATATTTTGAAAAACCAAAAGAGATGTTTTTAAAGTTTGCAGTTAGTGATATTTTTAAACTTATGATTCACCTGATTTTCTTTTATCTTTTACTGAAAATTTCTGAAATCTACTTAAAATTTTATAAACTGGCATATTTCATACTGACATTTTAAATGTATTATTAAAGCTAAATATGTCTATTCAATCGATGAATTACAAATTTTTTTTATCCCTAAGTTAAATTTGCAACTAGTTATCTAAGGAATCCACGAGTTCTTCTCCTTGTGCATACACCGTAACAGTCTATATACATTTTTCTAAGTCTTAGAAAAGTGCTAATTTCATTCTAAAATGAAAATATTTTGTACATTGCCTTAAACAAATACAAATTAAAATGCAAACAGAGTAACCCACATGAGTGCTCTAATACAATATTTTGATATCACTACATTATATAGTAAAAAGGAAATTACATATATTGGAAATTCAGCTAATTGGTGTGAGATATCCTGGGGACATAGGATGAATATATTATCATTACTCTGTCTGGGATAAATGCTATTAAACTGCATTTTGAGGGTTAAATGAGGCTATTATGTATACAAATACCTAAATTGTAGATAGCCATAGCCAACATATGTTTCCAGTTTTATTCCTCTTCCATTGCACACCATTTTAGAAGTAAATTAGTCATTAGTAATTAACTTAGCCTTCCTTCCTCATTATAAAGATGAGAGAATTAGGGTTCTGAGAGTTAAATGACTGATCCAAGATCATTTGTTTTTAATTCAACTTGCATGAGAAGCAATTCCTGCACCCTAAATCAGTTCCCTTCCCACCCAACTTTATTCCAAAGTGTTACATTTAGAACTTAAGGAAAACTGTATTTTTTGCAGTTATTCAGCTAACCATAAATTATTTTTCTTCCTCTGCCATAATTCAAGCTCTAAATATGACAGTATTTCAGAAGTCATCTGATAGCATTTCAACCCTATCCACTTAAGTCCCATGTTAAAATGTCAAGATTCTTTTCCCTCTCACTTGTTAGGAAACACACCAGCATAAGAGAAATGTTCCCTTATAACGAGCATGTAAAATCCTACTATTAAAAAATACTCTTATAGACTTAAATATAATTTGACATGACATAATATTTCATGGTCTCCGTATTGCCCCTCATTGTCAGATCTTTCCTTTTTTCTGAAAGAGAACTACTCCACAAGCATGCTCAAAACCTATTTGTTCATGTGTGACTATACAACTGTACAACAGTGTCTATTGTCACTTTCCCCTCAAGACATCCCTCAAGTTCATGTGCTTGCTCTAATTATCCTTGTCTTAGACATGTTCTCCTCAAGGCTCATCTCTCTGGTGTGGCTTTCCTGCAGTCCCCTTGTGGATATTGATGACAGATTGGCAAGTGGATTGCACAGTTGGAGAAAGCAGAAGGGGGAGAGACTGGGAGAAAGAAATAGGGGATGAGGGTGGGAGAAAGAGATTGCTCTCGAGAATTGCAATCATATACATTTCCTAAATAAAAGAAGGAATGTTAGATTTCATGTGCTAGGCTCAAAAGATCATCCATGAAAGGAAGAGACATCTGATCATTTATTTTTCACATTAGTTATAATGTCCTGCACTATATATACCAACAGAGAGAAGAAAGTCAAGGAAATTCAGCTTGACAAATAAAGCTTTTGCTTCCCAATCAAAAGAATATCCAAGTTAAACATTGAATCATCATCTAATCTGAATACTAAAATTATAAAAGAAAATATAGGTCAGAGTCCCCTCCCCCCACTCTGGTTAAAAGCCATCTGTATACTTCACCATGAATTTTTAAAGTAATAACTCATTTATGTGCATATTTCCTTTGTTTTCATTTTGCTTAAAGTAATTAGTTCCAGAATCTTATTTGTAACTCAGAATTATCTTAACAAGATACATACACACCACACCCCCAAACACACTTCTTTTATTACTCTTGGTTTTTAAAAGAAAATTTCTAACCAGATCATCCCAATTCATTAATATCTGATTATTTTCTACTCTGCCTTTTAATTATTTTTTTCTTTTTTCTTAAAAAAAGAAAAAGTCTAACCATAGTTGTTACTGCTCAAAGTTGCTGTTTCTTATAAGAATAGAATTTTTAAATAATTGTCTTTTCTCTGGACTTTTTCTTCTTCTACTACTTTATCTACTTTCTTTCTTTGCTGAAAACAGAAATATGTAATATGTGAGCAAGGCTCATTTCTGGAAAGGTTAAACAAATAATTCAGATTTATTTGTCACCTTTAGCTTGGTTTTGTTACCAGCTACCTTAACATCAATTTTTATATAATACTTATCCTTAAATAAGTATATTTTAAAGTTCTTAGTAAATAAAGGCATTAGATGTTGTTCAGTCAAAAGATATTCTCTTATTTTAGAACTTCATATAAATCAATATAGATTTCACTCACTTGTAATAGCCTGGTATAAAACCAGTGGGACCCAATGATCGGTTACACTATAAAGTTTTCACAAGGACTGTTTAAGTTAGCTCTGTCCAGTAAAACTTTCTACAAGGTTAGAAATGTTTTATAGCTATGATGTCCAAAATGGTAACCATAACCCATGTGTACTATCATATATTGGACAGAGGGACTGACTATTTAATTTTAATTTTAATAGCTACATGTGGTTGGTTGCAAGTAAAGGAGAGGGCTGATAAGTGGGGAAAAAAGAAAATATTATACAAGCGACAAAAACAATATATTATGCATCTGTGAAGTTTGAGTTAAATTTGAACTGTAGACAATTTTTGGTCTCCATCTTCCTTACACTCAACTTCACCAGTGTTTTTAAATATAATTCTCATAATAACAGTGATTCAAATAGCCTTTATAAGAAATAAAAAGATCACTGCCTTAGCAGTAAGGTAGAAGGCAAAAATGTATAAAAGTACTTCAGAGTCTTCAGTGCTTGTTTAATTTCATATATCATTTGATACACATTCAAAAAATTTCAACAGAGCAAGACTCAACATATAAAAGTGATTGGTCTGGCAAGGCCATACTTGCATTGCATTACTTAAATTAAACATAAAAAAATGAAAACTTTATTTAGGGCAGACTTTAGCCATAGTTCAATTCTCACCTGAGAATTCTTTATGGCTGATAATTAGAAGTTTAGAATAAGAAGAAACCTTAAACGCATATCTATGACAGTGAAAATTGAACTGATTGATTATAACATTTTCTTTCAAATAAATATTGATTTAATCAAGTCTGCATTTCCATTGACCCTGCTAGTAATCTTGACTGAAACCTGGACATTTGAAACTAACTGATACCTATCCGGATACAAATATTTTGAATGCCCAGCCACTGAGTTAAAATTATTTTTCGTCTAATCTTGATTCTTCTTGATTGTTTAACCTCCTTGGTTAATACTTTTATGCCTTCTGTAAAGTTAAGTGATATGTGTGTTTAATAAAAAGAAATAGTATGGGTTATGGAGAAAACTTGTATTTGTATCTGTTATTTCCGATTTGCTAGTAGCGAACCTCTATGCAAGCAGTCCACAGGGCTGTCAGTGGGTAGTTTGCTGTAAGTATGTGTTCAATTATTAAAATAGTCAACATTTTATGTCTGATAGTCTTAGTAGGTCATGACATTAATTTATCCAAATTATTATGGACAACTGTCTAGAAAAAAATAACATGAAGCCTGAATAGGCTTAAGTAAGGGGAGGAGGGGAGGGAAGGGAGAAGGGAGGAAAGGAGAAGAGAGGGAGGGAAAGAGGAGAGAGAGGTGAGCAAAGACACTTTTGAGATGACTAGTTTAATACACACAGAATGAAGTCAACAGGTGTCTCACCATTATTGACAATAAGTATTTTATTTTGAGCTCTACTGTGCGTGTGTTAATTTCTACTATAGTTTTTCATTAAATTCTAAGCCAGAACGCAATCCCTGAATCCTTGGTTTGGGAAATGCAATTTTCTGTTTTACTTGTTGCCTCAAGGCTCACTGATTTTTTTTTGTTTTGTTTTGCTCTTTACTCCCCTTCCATTCTTCCCCTTCTTCGTGTTTCCTGTTCTTCCACTTCTTTCCCTTGTTCAATTCCTCATGTGAGAGTGCAGTTAATTCCACTCTTTTTTCACTTGTGTTTTTTGTTGTGCCTGAGTTTTTCTTTTCTTTTCCTGTTTCTTTCACCTCAGGAACCTGTCTGAGGTGGTTGTGGAGACACATATCTTACTGAAGATGCTTCTTTCTCTTTGTAAATTGTGTGATGTTTTCTTTGGAATCTCAGTGAATGGTCTTCCTTCACTTTTGTTGTCACAGATCTGTTGCCAAATGGTTACCTTAGTTGGTCCTGCAGTGGCACACTGCATGCTGGGATCTTTCTGTGTGAGTAAACTGAAATTTCTCCAGCACCGGACAGCATTAGAGATGGCTTGAGAACTGCTGTACTTCCCTTTGTACAGGATTCTGTGTGCTACATAGTCACCAATGGCTAGTTCTGTCTGGCAAGTAATTCAGAAATATTGCTCATGTAGAAAGAAAAGGTAGGCAGTTTACCACATTCTGCCATTCAAGGGTACAGTTGAAGAACAAAGGAACCAGCTAAATACCTACATACTGCCTTTGATGTTGTGAAACACTGAGCACAAATAGCTTGTATTCAGCCAAACATTTTACTTCCCTTTGTAACAATGCAGAAAGTAGTAGATTGTTTTCACTTAGCACACAAATCCAGGTCTTGTAGAAACATATATTCAATATTCAGTATTCACAACGTTACAAACATGTCTTAAAGATGTTTATACACTCACCAGTCCACGGCTATTGTTAGTTGTAAAAGCTCTTAATAATAATAATAATAATAATAATAATAATAATAAACTATATACCAATATCTTCTTGGTTGACTTTTATTCCAGCAACATAGAATTTCCACACAATTTAAATCATATTGGTGACTCAGATCCTGACAGATCTTATCATTCCTATGAAATGAGAATACAGCCAGTAAAAATATTAAGTGATTGTTTTTATTAAAATTATAGTTGTGTGTTATTGAATAGAGATTATCTATACAGATCGGCCTCAATCATGTGTCCCTTGGACTGTTTGGGGGCTTCAGTGGGAGTGGAAGTCTTTTGCTCTTTCTCCAGCCAAGGGGGAAAAAAACGAAGGCATGAAGTGTAGGACTGTTACAGACTCGCTGGCGTTATTTCTCTATCAGCGTGAGTCTGGCTGCCTGCTTCCCCGGCTAGTGCATCCAGAACGAGACTGTCAGAGCCCGTTTCCACAACTGCATTTGGAGATGTCTTATTGATTAGGGGGAAAGGGGTGGGGACCGAGTGTGAGGGGAGGGGAGGACCGACTGACTACTGGCTCATTGAAGCACAGGACATTTTCTTCCGGAAAGATGTCAAACCACTGAGACATAGCCACAGAGGAAGTAGAAAGGTGGAAAAATCAGGCGACCCTGCAAGAAATGAAGGCATTTCTGATGAGAGCCTGGGGGCTTTCTTTTTCACTCCTTTTCTTTCTTTCCTTCCTTTTCTTTCTTTATTCTTTCTTTCTTTTTTTTTTTTTTTCCTTCCATCATCTGACCTGCAAAGGCTAGAGTGACAGCGTCATGCAAATGCTGCAGTCCCTCAGGTCTGGGAGAGGGTGGATGCTAGACTGTGAGTTAATGTTAATGATGAGCGCAGTGAAAATACCAGCCGCTGCCACCCCCTGCACACAGAAGCGCTCTGAGTCAGCATCAGATGCTTTGCCTCGCCTCTCGCTGGTGTCTGTATGCCTGTGTGCGCGCGCGTACTCGCTCGGGCATCCGTGTCTAGCCGAGGGGAGGGGGTGGCGTGTGAGTGCGTGGAGGGTAAAAGCCAGTCAGTCAGTGAGAAGCAAAGGTACGTTGGAGAGCAACTAAAATCTGACTGATTTCCATCTTTGGAGCATCAGATGTATTCCCTAAGGAGGATGGGTCTCCGTGATGGGGGTGGTATAATTATGTTAATGTCATATTTATGGAGGGGTGAGATTTTTCATTCTAATAATTGGTTGAATGCTATGGTCAAAAATTGTAAAGCCATATTCAGTTTTAAGGAAAAGCATGGACTTAAATCTAAGGACTGTTTTTATTTTTTGGTGTTCTTTTTTTTTTTTTTGTGAGTGCTGCTTTTTTCTGTTTTTTTTTTTTTAACTATTTACTATTTTAAGCCATAACTGATTCAGTATGGAAAATCAAATGATAAACAGAAAGAGATCTTATATAATGATGCTTTACATCATGGAGCAGAATATTTAAAGTCTTACAAGGCAAAGTAAAGATGTGCACAGGGGGTAGGGGGTGGTGGTTGGAAAGGGGTGTGGTACTAGGGTGGAGGAGGGGGGCCAGTTAGCCAATATTTTGTTCAGCATAGCTTTCCTTGCAGCTTACTTGGAAATGGATGATTCACCTGTTCTACAGGAAAACATTCTAATTCTTTCCGTTTTTTGTTTGTTTTTTTTTTTTTTTCCTCCTCTTTTCCCTTTTAAGATCAACCACTTCAGAAGAACCAGATTCCACTTCTGTGACCAGGACTTTTATGTTATGGCTGGTCCGATTGTTTTGCATTGCGTTCTATGCTACTAAACGTTGGATGATTTCTAAAGTACAAATTCTGTTCTCGAACCACAAACAAGGCTAAAAGATCGGAGGAAATTCAGTGAATATACAGTATTGGGATTTTGTATTTTCAAAAGTATTGAGCTTTATAATGCAGTTATTTAAAAAAGAGATTTTTTTTTAATTTCTTTTGATGTTGCCAGCATTTTAAGTTACATGTTTATGAAGTAGCATTGCTCAAATCGCTACAGAATATGCATGTGAAATATTTGCTGTCTGAATAGTTGGGAGATTCAAAGAGATAAAGCACGCTTCAGAGGTATTAAATTATGACATACAAAAAAGTTTTTGTTTTAGACTTAACTGCAAATTAAGTGTGTATTTAAAGCAGATTTAAGGTGTTATATGTCCTGGGCCCACCTTAACAGTTTTGCTGTATAGAAGTGTAATGGGAAGCTAAATTTCAATTAGGGTCCCATCAACTGGCATATAATTCTTCTTTAATGTAATAGAGGCTGTGGTGTCGCTGCACAATTCTGCTAAATACAGATTTTAACCCATCTTTAGTCTCTTTGAATCGAATGGAATACCTCTTAACTGTTCATTGTCTGCAATGCTTCTCATATTCATTATTATAAGGTCTGGATTAGTCTATAAATGGTCATCGTGAATATTCGGCTCAGTCTAACTTTTATATATCATATATATTTCTACGTATGTATTTTAATTAGTATTTAGAGGAAAAAGTTTAACTGGACCCAACTATAATTTCTAAGCTAGCCTTATTACTGGAAGAAGAATTCTACTGCATCAAACCAGACTTTTCCTAGTCCCTGAGACCCTAACTTGTGAGGTATTTTAGTAACATCACAAGTCAGGCTCTTGGGACCTAGGCGGAGGGGAACCAGCAGCTTTGGACCTTATTGATTGTCTGCAGTAACCACCAGAACAAAAGAACATACATAGATTCTGCCTAGGAGAAAAGAACAATGCTCTTCTTTATAATCAGCAATGTTTTCACCCTGACCCACACCCAAAATACTATTTTCAGAAACTGTACTTTAAAATGGTTACAGAGCTGCACTGAAATAGCATTTGTATTATATTCTAATGACCATATAAAGCAATATGAGTTATCTGTGTAAGAAGCAAAACTCAAATACAAATGTTTTAAAATGCTTCTTTTGGTGTATATTAAGGTAACTAGTCCAAGAGAATACCTCCTTAGTTAATAGAGTGGTTCATATTTATAACTTTTTTCATATGCATAGAAATATAGACATTAGCAGCTTAAATAAATCCTATATGTCTCCACATAACTGTGACTCCAAATGTGTAATATATAGCTGTAATCATGCTTGAGGCCTAGAAATAAAATGATTTGCAATCCTCTTTACTGATCCTATTTAATTTTGCTATTGATTTTAGAATGCTGTTTTTTACTTCGTATTTATTGCCAGAGTTTTCCTTAGTCTTTTAACCAGACAAAATACTTTATATGTTGTACTATGATAAGACAGTTTCTTGTTATAAGAGTTCAAGGGTGAGATAGCAATAATTAGAAATAATATGGTACTTTTCGATTGTCACATTTTGCTTTGTATAGCTCATGCACCTATGTTAGATGAATCAGTAAACATCACTTATGAGGACTGCTCTAGCTCATCTGCCAACTGAATCTGAACTGAATAGTGTTAGTTTTATAAGAATTTTAATTTTATAAGAGGTGCCTAATTCAGCTCTAACTGTTATGACATATTTAAACATTATCAGCCATTGCCATATCAAGCATTTGTTTTTTGAAAAGAGTATATTAAACCTACTTAAACATTTTACAGTAATGTTGCAAATATTAAGATTCAAAATGGAGATGAGAGACTTTCCATAATAGAAGAAACAAAATGATTACATTCTTTAAACTCTATGATTTTACATGGGTGCTCTAAATTATATGTATCTTCTGCATTGCTAAAATAAATATACAGAAGTATTTTAGATACAACATGGAGTCTTTGTTCTCCTTTTTTATTGAATTTGTTATAATTACTTTGGATTTGAAATATCACAGAATACCAATAATCCATGAGTTGTATTTCCTAAAAAATTGGCGTTACAATATCATAAACATTTTCCTCTATACAAGGCACAGAGAATTTATTTAAGCATGAATCCACATGATACCTATTCAAATCTTTATATCACATATTTCATTTATCTAGGATCTCTGAAATTTTAAGTGTGTATGTATGTGTGTATAAACATATGTTTTAAAACTCCAACTGAAAGGAGGTAATGTAAACTGTAAAGAATTTTGACAGTACTTAGTTTTTATTTCTGTTAACCTCATTTAATTGTAATTAAGCATTTTTCAAAGCATAAGCTTCTTGATACAAATAACTATGTGTATCTAGAAGTACACAAAAACTTGATTATATTTAATAGCAATGTTTACACAATGGATCAGAAAGTATCTCTTATGTAAAACAATATCACATATAAGTATATGTTTACGGACACCTGTTTTAACATTATCATGAATAAATAGTATGTATGAAATGTTCCATCATTTCAGCAACAAACTAATATAGAAGATAAATGTTTACAAGCTGTACTGATGTTAGATATAAGCTATTGTTTCAAATTCAAGATTTTCTTTGTAGGCTGTCGTACTTATGAAACATACTACATATTAACTTCTGTTTCATAGAAGAGAGCTTCCAAAGCTGAATAGAAAATGCAGTGATGTTTATTTTCCCCATAAACATATATAAAATAATTTTTTAACCAAACATCCACATCCACGCTGTTTGAATCCTCTCCATGTAATCTTCCATTATGTGAACTGATTTTTCTGAACACATCACTGATAAAGGTTTGCATTTACTTACTCCATAAAGGTGAGTAGAGATATGTGTGGGTGACTTTGTTTATATAAACTACTTTATGCTGTGTATGGAGAGATGGTTGCCACTTTTCTGCATTTATATCTTACTTGTCACAGGCTAATGTTGTTTAGGGGCTGTCTCATATGATTTGAAAAATTAGATCAGACTAAGCTTAAAATAAAAGCAGAAATCTACAACAAAGAGCAAGAAAATGATGTGTGTTGCATACCAAAAAAGCAGTGATATTAACAATTCGATGACTTCCTGGTTGGAAGACCAGCCTGAGCCAGACGCATACATTAAAGGCTGTCTGCTGGGGTATGAGCTTGCTCAATGCGGTGGAAATGAGGAATCACCTCCTCTCTGATACCAGCTCATTTTTACATTTTAATTTTGAAATAGCAAATCACTGTTTTACATAAATATACTAACCTTACTTTGATTCTTTTCCTCTCACACATTATTTGCTAATGTACTGTGAACTTCAAGTTCTTTTTTTGTATGATCATCAGTCACCTTAAATATCTTTCAAAGACCAATGAAGTATTAGTTTTCTTTTGTCTCTTTTGTATTGCTCTGCTAATATTGTGATTATACATGCTTTTGACTTTTAATCTCTGTAAGAAAAACATCAATTTTCCAAAATGACATTTTTTAAAACCTTTTAGAACCCATCAAGGAGCTACTTCTGGAGTTTTGCCAAGTATAAATAGGATTATATTTCATTTCAGGGTTCATGGGATCAATGTCTTTCTTAGTATAAAAATCCTGAACACTTCAGTGTTCCAGTGATGGTGGAGAAGAAGTGTAGTGATACTCTCAAGTAATTTAAGCATTAGGATATGTTAAAAATATACAGAAGAGAAATACATTTCTCTAGGGGATTATGGCAAAGTTAATTACTAATGAAATTAGAAAAAGGTATATTCTGCCTTAAATTCTTCTTCAAATGGACATGATAGTACACATGCCTATACTTGGTCTAATTCACCTGATAAATATGTAAATGGTTTTACAAGTTGTCATGTTCAGATGAGTTTTGAGAAAAGCAGTACATAATGCCCACATTTTCTTGCCATTTACACATGTAGTGTAGCCTACATTTCAGGAGGCATCAAATGCAGGCAACATTTTGATTACTTGGATTCTTTTGTCTATTTTCTTACTAGACATTTCACTGAGCACTCAGATTCCACTGATCCCCTAGTAACTGTATTTGGAAAAGGAAAACAGTTCATACAGAGAAGTTTTCAAAAATCCTGGGCATTTGTGAGCATTTGAAAAACATATCTTTTGGTGTAGCTCTGCAAATATTTATATGCAGAAACATAGGTGCTGCTATTATCAATGTGCCATTTCCATATTTTGTTTTCTGATCTACCAGTGAACAAATACACACTGAGGCATTAATGTGTATATTTCTCTAGATAGATTTTTATTTTAAAAAAGTCTTAGTGAAAATAGTATGAGTGAAACATAATCCTCAACTGTTCATACTATTTTTTCCATGAGCTAGCCTAAATTTCATCGAATATTGCTTTTTTCCCATATTTTTCAATCTCTCCATATTAAATGGTGCATTAGCAGGTGAAATACATTACTGGTCAATATTAATTTGTATGAAATGTTTTACTTGTGGAATTTAACAAGAAGCTAAAAGTAACTGAGATTAAGTGAATTTAAGATTAGTTTTATTTTATATAACCAGTCAGCTAATTGCAAACATATTTTATGGAGAATTTCAAAGTGAGTGATTCTTATATGGTAATTTTTTTTATTATTTTATTATTATGAGTAATGTGATTTTGTGTTTGTTACTTTAAAATTAATTACTAAACAAAAAAATGTGAAAATGATCATGGTGTATTGATTACTTCAGCTAAATTAGAGTAATGATTCCTAGATTTCATTTTTAAATTTCAAGGTTTTTCAGATATTGGAGTTCTTTATTGTAGATGGATTTAACCATTCATCCTTTCTGAGAAGTTTATCCCTCTCTGTAGGTAGTTGTCTGACCATTTATGAACACCAAGTAACTATTCTGTGAAATCATCTTTACTTGCCTTTGAATTAGCTCCCCCTAGGCTCTGAGTCAACAACATTTTATACAACCAAGTTGGCAGGTTTTTCTTGAAATGCTTCTTTGTATTTTTTCAGATATGTAAGTGAATTATGAGAAATTATAGATTTACATTCAAATTTCTGTGTTTCCAGTTTCCAAACATCTTTGGGTTTGAAACACTAGCCAACAAAAAGCATTTGGTCTTGTAGAATTAAAAATTTAATGTCTTTCTCATAGTAGACTTCCTATTCTTTGAAAGGAGGGAGGAACCAGACTTTGTCTAAGTTATTATTGCCTTCTACATCATTCTAAAACCCAGTCTGTGCATTTGTAAACCTTGGGGAGGTTTCTACATTAGACAACATTTTTTTGTTGGGGGATTACCCCACAGTGGGTTCCCTTCACTTCTGTCTGTCTTCCTGGCCCCCCTCCACCCAACATGGAGCCTTTTCAACTTCTTCAAAGAAATGGGGGTTGGGGGGAGAAGTAGACTCTTTATTAATGGCAGAAAACAAACTGGCTGCTGGACTTCCGAAGCAGCCTTCTAATAACAAAGCAGAGAAGGCACTGTGACAAAGAATTCTTGAATGTACTAAATATATAGGGAAGCCTATTTAAATTCACCAGAGGGGCTTAGAGGACAAGCAGCAAAAAGTTTAGAATTCAATTCAAGCCATGCCAGAAAATGAAAATGTACTTAAAAAAGGATTTCTGAAACAATTGTTCAAAGACATGTCAACTTTTAAGACTCTTTCTAAAATAATGAAATTTGTATTCAAATTTCTGTGGTGACTTTTTCAATTAGAGAGGAAAAAATGATTAACAAGATCTCAAAGGAATTGTATCTTAATTTTTTTAAATGTGCATTTTTTTATAGGGTTTGTTCTAGTGAAGGCCACGTAGTATGCTGACTAAAATCAACCAAATATATACACAGGACAAAGTAATTCTGTAATTTTTTTTTTTTTTTATAAATTAGGTATATCATGACAGTAGTGTTTTCTTTAGTTTGGAAGGAAGATAACTTGTCTTTTCTAATTCATTTCTTTGCATTCAATTCTGTCATTTCTAATACAGAAATCAAAGGAATGAACTAAATAAAAAAATTAGTTATAAGACTAAATTAGTTGTTTATCAGAAGGGAGAAGGAAATGGGTAATCAGGTAAATGGGTCAATTGTAGGGTGAAGATTATAACTGAACTTCACGTGGTAACTTAATATAGTGATGTTGATTTTAATACTGTACACCTGAAATTTCTATAGTGTTCTAGTGCAATGTTATCGCAATAAAAATTATTAAATAAATGCAGAGAAGTAATTCCAAAAGAGCACATTGTTGATAAATCATAGGACTTAGGTGATATTAAATTTGAGAGACAAAAAAAAAAATATGATCCCTACCTTTTCTCGTATTAAGTTTAGAAAACTCTCCTTACTCTTTATGGAGATGTATCTATGATGAACTTCCACATCTATAAGAATATGTGTTTTATTAACCCTAATGTTGATGTAAAGACTGCTCATAAAGTTCATTTGAGGTTAGTATGATCTTGATTCGGGGATGAAATTCCTAGCAGACTTTTTTCTAATGTCTTCTAATTTTAGAATTAATGTAAGTATTAGAGAAAAGAGTGTCATTCTTTGCCTCAGGGATTGAAAATTGTAAAGAGGAAGGAAGTTTGGACCTACTAGTGACATATCCTTGTTTCCATTGTGGAAAGATTCTGTTTGAGAATGAAGCCCATATGAATTCACCAATTCATAAATACAACTTATCAACTCAAAATAAACTGTTGATTCATGATTTCATCCATTCACTTACAGGCTCATCTTCAGCATTAAAAAAAAAATGAATTAAAACTGTGTCAACACATGGGACCACATGATCATTTAACAAAATTTGATTCATTTTGAAACAAAATGTGTACATTAGCACTAAATATATAGATATTTGACACTTTAAGTTAAAGTATGGTGTTAGCCTCAATAAATAGATATAGCTGTGTGAATATTTGTTGACATTTGTTGACATTTTAACATCAAGGACGTCAATAGATTTAAATGATTGATCAATGAAATAATCCAAGCGAATTCTTTAGCCTGTGCCTAACACCTCAGAAGTTCTCAGTGAATATTATCTTGTTTCCTGTTTGGGGCTTAGTTTTTGACTTTGATAAGCAGAATTTTCCATCATCAAAATTCACTGATGCACACTGCCCTAAATAGTGAGTGGCAGTCACCATTTGGAAATCATTTAAGCTCCTAGAGCTCAACAATCACTTGCTCTAAGTGTGTTTATTAAATGTCTTGTAAGTGCCTACTGTAGGAAAAGAAAAGAAAAATTCTACTTTCAAATAGCTACAGTCTATAAAAACTGTCCTTTACTTTGTGGCCCATTTTGTCCTTTTTGTGTGTCTTAGCATTTCATAAATCTTGTAATTTGGCTTTATTTTCTTTTTCTGCTTTATAAATGTGCATTATATGGGATTTGCCCTATTTTCTAGTTGTAGATATGATGGCCTCCCTATATACTTTGAGTTGCCTTGAACAAAATATAGGGTACTTTTAGGATTTTGCAATTCCTAGACTTTGTTCATAGTATGCTCTATAGAATGCATAGTTCTGGTAATTATAAGTCATACCTAGACCTTGAAATAGAATAATAAGAATAGAAATTCCAGAATAATTGGACCAAAATGCAGTATTCATATATGATTTCATTCTCTCTAAAATGAACCATCATTTAATTTCTTCAAAAAAGCTAATTTGAATATGATGATATTGAACATGCAGTTTCCTAAAGTAGTAATTAACTTTGTAAAGGACCAAACATTCTAATTGACTATTCTTTGTCAGTTACAATATGCAGAATAAAGTTGGATTTTTAGAATTTTGTAGCATAAATGCCACCATTGAACAGGAATACTGGAGTAGAGGTAAAAGACCTGAATTCCAACATCATGTCTACCTCTAGTTATTTTATGACACTGAATCCCTCTCCTTTTAACTTTCCTAATTTAGAATTGATTTATAAAATGAATATGTGGATAAAGATGTGTTGAAGTGCCTTCAGTCAAAAAGGTATTTTGTCATTGGATAGTTGAATATTTTTCTCTCATATAGTGAACTTCTTGAGTTGTTCGAATAGGAAAAAAAAAATCCGTAGTTTAAATCACTGCATTAATCAGATTCTCTCAGGAGCAAAAGATTAAAATCACTTAAACTAGTTTAAGCAAAAAAATAAGCTTTATGAATATCATCTCCTTCTCCTCCTCAGCTTCTTATCTTGGTCCTCTCTACCTCTGCCTTTCTGTGATCATGTTCCTCTCTTTTTCTCCCTTGAGATTATATTGAATTCATTGTCATGGACTCTATGTGATAACTATTGGCACCCCCAGACATAACTCATGAATCTCTCCTACAGAAGGAAATAATGAAAGGTTCTCTCTACCCTATATCAATTTCAGTTCTCCAAAAGTCTCTGACTGGCTCTCTTTGGAGTCACTTCTCTGTCCAAATGAGAGTTACTCAGATTGGACAGCTTGTGTAGGGAGGCAGGGAAACAAAATAAACATAGCAAGGCTCATGTCAATGGCAGAAGGTTAAAGAAATTCAAAGCACCCAAAATGGAACAGGGTTCACCACAATCTATAAATTTCTAAATTGCTTAGCATAGTGATATTTTATTGCTGTGAAATATGTTTGTCATCTTGGTAATCTTAGTGGTGCCTGTTAAGATCTAGGCAATATGGAATTTTTCAGCTCAAATGCACTCTGTATACAGCAAATCATGGAGTATCATGGAGATAATTACATTTTATTAACATTTTTTATGGCAGACATCAGAATAGTTAACATTTGGACTAATTTAGGAATTTGACGTTATAAAATTTGTTTTGGATTATTACAAATAAAAGATTGATAAAGAAGGGCTGATGATTTTATTCTGTGATCCAGTGTCTGTCCTCAGCTACTATATATTTAAGGCCATTCTGTATCAACAAATTGTATATCCTTTCCATTTTTATCTCCAGTGTTAGGAGTTTTATGTTGCTCCCTGTTTTGTTTTGGTTTTTATTTTCTAAGTATAATTGACATGAAACATTGTATTAGTTTCAGCTGTACGACAGGATGTCTCAACATTTATATGCTTGGCAAAATAATCACCACAATAAGTCTAGTTAATATCTACCACCACATACTGTTACAATTTTTTTTCTTATGATAAAAACTTAAAATTTACTTTCTTAACACGTTTAAATGTGCAGTATTATATTATTAACTGTAATTGCCATGCTATGTATTACATTATTTTATAATGTTGCTGATTCTTAAAAATCTTTTGGTTTATGAATTGATTTATTTCCTTCTTATATGTCTACATGTATGCATGTATGTATATACATATGAAAACATATATCCTATAGTTATATATACACATATACACATATACTTATATATACACATATACACATATAATTATATATGTATATGTGTATACGCATAAACACATGTGTAAGTGTGGCCTATATATACAGATACATACATATACATGTGTGTCCTTTTTTTGAGTTGTAGATGTGATAACCTACCTATATGCTATGAGTTATATGAGTATGTGTGTATATATGATTAGGATGTTAAATCTTTATCCTTTTGAGCTACACTAATTATCTTGGTATAACCTGGGTGGTTTTAAACATTGTGCAATCAAGAACTACTATGTAAGGATCTTCCTCAACAAGAAAAAGATTAATTTGCTTTGAATAATGTTTCTAATGCAAAACATTTTGGGTTTCTTTATGCAGATGAACAGTGCTGTAAATATAATTTAGAGAGTTTGAAAATTGATTTTAACATTTGCTATTCTTCTTCCTAATTAATCAAATTACAAAATTATGCTGTGGATTCCAGTATATTAAAATCAGTTGTCATATTTGGAACATCTGTTTATGCTACTATTATGCATGTGTGTTTCTAAATGTCTGAAATATAGGTTGTCATAAATAATGTTTGTTATGTATTCTGTGGAAGTATGATACCTACTTTCTCCCACAATGCTTGTTTATTTCCCACAAAAGTAAATCTTCCAGATTGTGTTTTATCATTTCCTTATCAAGATGGAGGAAAAAAAGATGAGGGTTTTAGTTAAGCCTTGCTGATTGGTTTAAAAGAACTATGACTGTCACCGGCAGCCTTTCCAGACACTGAACCATGGCTCCAGACAGTCAGCTGGTACTATAGCTTTGTCTCAACTATAAATCACAGACTCGTAATGGCCAAGGCTGACATCGTGACATTTTCAAGAAGAGTAAAAGACCTGATTTGAATGGAAATCAATTTCATCTCACAAATCTTGGGTTACTACTCTAAGCTTTTCTTATGTCTTCTTGAGACTTATTTGGAATTTTTTTATGATCATCAGAGGATTATTTGAGTGTTGTATTATCACTTTTTTATCTGTAATACCATGTTCTTTATTCTAAATGTGGAAATGTTGATTTTTAAAATTTTATATAAGAAAAAATCACGAATAAGTCAGAATGTATTTTAACTAATGCATTGATAGTTCTATTAACAACTATTATTTTTTGTGAAATTTTTATAAAATGTTACCGATTTAAAAGTACAGATATGCAGGCTAACCTTTTATTATCTAGTAATACATAATGTCAATTAAAACATGGATTTAAACTTTAATCAAGTGGGAATCAAACCTAGAATCCTCTGAAAAGTACTTGCATTTTTATATTCTTTCACATAAAAAGCAGGTTTAAATATTCTACAGTAGATAAGGAACAACATGTATTTATAGGTGGGTCAGCATTAAACTGCTTCAGATTTTTTGGCCATTCAATTGAAGTGGCATAAAAATAGTTCTGTACTTGCCTAGTGTGAAAAAAGTTCTTTTTAGATCTTTTGGGGACTTGTTACTGAATCTTTAAAAAAATTAACCTACTCTATTGCCATTTATATTTAAAAGAATTTCCTTCAAACAAAAGAGGGGAAGAAACTTCTACTTTCTTAATATTTTTTTGCTTTCTTCTTCTACAAGAGTGATCTAAACTTTGATCTCCTAAACACAATTATTACTGAAGAATTTGAGTATCACCTTTCTCATCCTTAACAAATATGGAAAGATTACCACAGTGCCTGGTAATTATGTCATTATTATGGATACTCTTTATTTATTTACTAAATTGTTTTTTTTTTTTGTAACACCTCATGAGCAAGTGGAGTTACAAACAGTTACAAACAGGAGACTCTTAGCGTTCAAATCTTTGTATCCATCCTTCTATCCGTCTGTCTTCTATTCACAATCTACATAAACAAGATTTAGTGCTAGGTGTATGGGAAATACAAAATGAAGTTAGAATCCGTTCTTCACAGTATATTATGTACTTATTAGAAAGAAAAACTGAAAAAATGTAATCATAATGCAATCCAATTGGAAAGAATATGTAAACATCACATTTGGCTGTTCAAGAAAAAGTATTTACTTTAGTTGTTGAGACTTAAGGAAAATTCCACAAAAGAGTCTGCATTTAGATGGTCCTGGTCAATAGGAAGCATTTCTAGATGTGATATAAGGGCTGGGTATTAGGAAAAATATGCCGCAAATATTTGCAAAAATAAAAATGTGAAAAAATGAGTGAGCAGAAAAGTTGGACTTTGTTTGGCATTCAATTTTGTTGAAGGATTAGGAGCATTTTTATAAAAATGCCTATTGAAGTATAAACAAATCAGTTTGTGGAGATCCTATCCTACTGTGAATACAGAAGGTTCTCCTGGTAATTTGGCACCTTTACAGTGCAGTAGACATTGAGATCTTTTAAAGGTTTGGGGAAAATACATGAGTGTAAGATGCAAGATTAATCTGTTTGCAGTCAATGCAACTTAAGACTTAAACCCAGAGGACATGTCAGAACTACTCAGCTAGTGTCATAGAAATACACACTCATCTTGCTCTGCAAACTCTGAGTCAGTAAGTTTGAAGTAGAGCCACTGCAGTTTCAATATGTAAAAGTTCCTAGACAAATACCATTCTCATTGAGAAAGACTCAGATAGGAATGTTGAAGCAAGAAGATAATAGGGACAATCAGACACAGAGAGAAAAGAGGAAATTTAAATCAAGGGTTCCAGACCTGAAGTTGGCATACTCCTTGCTTTTCAGCGTTTCATGTTTCCAGGAAACATTTCGAGTGAATATCCCTTTTTCTGGGGAAAATGATCCAACAATGTCAATAAGATTCTCATTGATGATTTTAGCCACCCCCAAATTAAAACCCATCAGGGACACTTAGTGTGAAAAAGAGAAGAAAATGTGGATCTTATGACTATAGAAGATGACACTAATGTTCTCCACCTTTGACACCAGAAGAATGAGAATCATGATAATTCTTCTGTGAACCAGCATCAAATCCCCCTGTGATCTTATTTCAGTTAAGAGACCTTTGATATCAAGTATGTAGAAATCATGGTATGAATGTGATACCCATAGGTAGATGTCAAACAAGTGATGGAAAATTTGGAAGTGATTACATAGCTGTAAATTATTTTTGATTAGTTGAACACTTTGAAATCATCAACCTGGTTGATTCTATTTTATTACTCTTTTTCTTTGACTTTTACTTACAGGTAATCTCAAGATTAACCTTTGGCATTCCAACATGCTGTCCATTTCTAAATCAAGAAACGAGAGTAAAGACACAACCCTTTTTTTTTCATGATAACTTCTGGAATTTATATACACACCTTCCACTATAGCCTTAGAACTTAGTCATAAGGTACATCAGAGGCAAAAAGGAATAGATATTGCAAAAAAAAAAAAACAAACAAAAAAAAAAAACCCAGCAGTCTCTATCAGGGAGAACATAAACAGCTTTGATGTGTACATCAACTAATCAAACAAGACTATAATAAAGAGACATCACAACCTTCAACCTAAATAATATGTGTTGATTGGAAAGAGTAGAAATGTATAGCATTATTTTATAGAAACATTTGTTTTTCAAACTTCACTCCTACTCAAATTATTCTTGTTTACAGAGTGAATTAAATCTAACTAGTTCAATATTGTCGAACAAATTAGTCTTAAGTCATCTTAAACCATTTTAAGATATCGTTACTTTATTGTAAATATAACTAGTATATTAAATAAATTAAACTCTTCTCATGCACTAATAACAAGTGTTCATTTTATAAAACTGGAAATTCCAGACAAATATAGAAGCAGAAACATTAATATCATCAGTCAGGAATTAACTCCTGATCTCTCATATACACTCGTATTTTCTCTCTCTCCCTTTCTCTTTGTCTCTTTCTCTGCCACTCATTCACATATATGTATAACACTCAATATTTTCATAATCTTTTTACTTGCTTTTTAAATGCTAAATATAAAATGAACACTTTCCCACATGGTATCTTTTTAGCATATGCTCATTTTGTTATTGTTTTTGAGTATAATATTTAACTAAGCCATTCATAGGTTAAATTGAGTTTCTTCCTATTTTTTCTGATATAAATATATTCTGATGACAAATACACATTTATATAATTATATATAATGATTCCTTTGGGATATTAATTGGGACATATGATAATGGCCTGAATGAAGGTTATGGTGTTAAAAATAGAGAGGCAGGGACCAGAGAAATATTTAGATGATACAAGATTAGAGTCAACAAAAGATTTAAGGTGCGTATTGGCTTATTAAAAAAAAAAATTACATCAAATACAATAAAAGCCCAAGCTCTTCTGAGTTGGAAGAGCTAGGCTCTTGGTTTTGTTTATATTTCCTAAAAGGCATAGGCCGAAATCTTAGCCTAATGTTAGAGACCTGGATCATAGAATTTATGAAACTTAACACTAGGTAGAGGTGGGTTTAGGATATGAGCCAGGGGCAGTTGTCCATCAAACAGAATCACACAAAAACATCTAGGCTGTGGACACTGAAGTATCTGCAGTGCAAGGGGTAGCAGAAAAATTTAATGTAAACCAAGAATATTGCATATTTACTCCATGTGTTGTAACTTCTGCCACAAATAAATGGGTAATTGATTTCTGTTAGAAGAGGATCTAGACAAAGGCCAGAGGGGTTATGATCCTCTAGAACCCTGGGAGGAATCAGCTTTTAAGATGCCCGTAAAAATAGCAGCAGAGAGAACTAGAATCTGGACTAGCAACCTTCCCCTCCAATACTCAACCCATCATCTTCCCCTAAGAAAGTTCTTCAAAAGGGCATGACATAGATATGGAAAAGTTTTCATGTCTTCAAGAGAAAGCCAAGAGACTGCTGATAAAGATAGAGGACTTGTGGAGTTTTAGATTTAAAACACTAGCTAGAACCAAGGTAAACATTTAATCAGCAAGCTGGGCTCTGAGAGCATGTATAGTTTGAATGCTGATGGATAAATTTCATGAATTTCACAAGTGTGAAAAATCAACACCCAAAGAGATATAGTATCAGGTGCTGGTGAGGACCAGGAAAGAGTAGTAGGTTAAATGGGGTGACATTAGAAATCAAAGAGGGTGAGATGCCTTTGTTATGTGCTAAATTTTCATAGTCTGTCTTAAAATGTCTTAAAATGGTACATTTTAACTGTATTTCTAGATTTCCTTTTTCTTCATATTGAGTGAATTAAGAAATTTTGACTGGCTTAAAAACTAACCCTTGATAGATGACTCCAGAACTGAAGCATGAAAGTGAGGAGGCAGTAATGGAGAGGTAAGAACAAAGCAGGGAGGATGTGACAGTGGAATATGGTGATGGATATGAGTGTTAGTGGTAGGTACAGTAGGGTGGTAATACCAGATGAGGGTATCTAGATATTACCTCAATTAAAAATAAATAAGAAATCTTAAAAATTTGAACTTTTCTTTTCATGTAAAGTAGTTTATTCAAGGATAACATGTGATTTAGTTGTTTTTTTCAGTTTCTATTGAGACTATTTTTCTCCTCTTGTTTTTATGCTAATAATCAGGTTCTTGGTTTCTAGCAGATAGGTCCATTCATCTATTCACTTGATTAACAACCACACTGAATATATTTTATATGGCAAAAAGATTATTTTAATTTGTAAACTTAATTTTGATTTGTAAACTTAGTTTCAGCTACAATTCACTGTCCTGTGTTTAATCTTAATTGAAAATGCATTTATGCTGAATAGAATATATGCTTCACACAATTTTTACTTTTAGATATTAGGATTATAATTTAAAATAAAAGGGCATGTGAACACGCATGTGGACACACACACACACACACACACACACACACACACACCCCATCCTGTGCAATAGAATAGTCTAGAAAGATTGTGTATACCTTCATCTCACATCTCTTCTAAATCATTGACTAAAAGAATATCATGAGAAAAACAGTATTATTTCTTTGTTGAGCTTCCAATATCTTTCTTGGGAATTCAAGTAGAACAGAGAATACAGTGAAATCTGATGCTCTGCATCATTATTAAGCTCATATCTGCAAGCTAATCATGTGTGATCAGACTGAAATGTAAAAGCATTTGAATCAATAGTTCTTTCAGATGCTGTTCTGATAAAATTGCTTCATTTTCTTTTCTAACTAATTAATCCATGTAAGTGGAAAGATTAAGAGAAAAAAACATTTATATTAGGAGTAATAGGATCCAAAGAGTCTATTGGTTTGTATTGTTGGCATCTTTGCAACTATTAAGACCCTTTTTATAATCAAACCTCAGAAACATCAGTCTTAGCGAGGGGGGGTGTACTTTCTGGCTTCTATTTACTTAAAAAGGAATTATTAGGCTTAGGAACAGAGGTTAGGTTACTTCTATCTGGAAATTAATCAGAAAATTCATTTTTCCCTTTGATATTACTGTTCTGTATCCCTGCCCCAAATCACCTTTATCTTCTTACAATCCCAAAGCTCCCTTTCATGCATCTTGGTAGTTTAAGGGAATTTGAAGTTGTGCATTCCTTATTTACGTAATTATATACTGAAAACATAATATAATAGGGTAGAGTAAAATGTTTTTAAAAGATGTAACATCTTAAAGAAAATTCAAAATATCATAAGTGACTAATATATAGGCAAATTTCAGGCTACATTCTTAGTCATATTTCTGCTAAAAGAAACCTACTTTCCATTTTGTGTTTTCTCATTTGCATTACTGCAGTTATTCATGCATATGAAAAGGATATTATTCATCTCTATATTCCTTCCTCTTCATATTCCAATCCCAATGTTTTTTTATGAGATGTACACAGGAAAACACTGCTTTATGTATAAATGTATACATATAGATCTATGTGATTCAAATTTAATACTACAACTGGATAGCAAACCCGAGTGATGAAATTATGTGCCTTATTACATCATTAATGACACATCAAAACTGTCAAATATGTTGAAATCCAATAATTATAACTGACAAGCTTTAGCATGATTTGTCTCCATTGGGAAGGATTCAAAAAGAGAGAGAAAGTAATGTATTCCTGAATTCCTTCTCTAAGTGCAGATGACTGTATAGCAAGTTCTTGTTTCTTCTTCTGCAAATATTTTCAATGAGATGCTGTTTTCACCATATTCATGATTACTGACTCCATGGAGTTTTTATGTGCATCAATCTTATCATCTCCTAAATTCAGAAATCCTGTGCTGTTCCAGAAAGAACTCCAAGGATGACCTGGCAAAAAAGAAAAATGACTTGCTGGGCAAGGCTCATCTCCCTTTCATGTTTGAATCTTTGTTAATTAATATTCCAGGAAATTATTTCATTTGAAAATGTAGGCAAAGTTCACAAAGAAAGATCATTTCTTTCCTATCATCAGATTCCACTCCTACCCCTTAAGAGAGCAAATATTGTTACTTAATTCCCAAAAGTTTTCTCTCAAAAATATCTTAACATTTGGGAATAAGAGAAAAATAGGATGACAGTGAATTTTCTGGACACAGGCTCATTTATTATGGGGAGGAAGTACTCCAGAATTCCCATTCTTTATGTCCTGCTTTATTTGTGTTTGGGGATGGCATGGAGGAGGAGAAAGAGGAAGCTTATGTTTTGCTTTTTAATTCCCAGTTAGCCATTTACTTGTGGATTATTTTGAAGCCCAGAGGACGTTGTAATTGCCTCTTTCTTTTCAGTAATTGTAGCAAATATTAAAGTGAACAGACAATGGCAGACATGTATAGAGCAACCTGGTTTTCTAGACAGACGCACTTGTCTGAGATCAAACAGGCTACAGCACATTTAGGGTTACAGTCTCCTTCCCTTCCTCCTTATTCTCAACCACAGTGGAGCTTTTTCCAACGTTGCCATGGTAACACTATATCTGGCTGCTAGCTCTGTCGTAAGTTATTGAACTGAGACTGGCTTTTGGTTTAGCAGATAATTAGGTTCTGTCTCACAGGTTCATTTTCCTGTGACTGGGACGTGAATATGACCTACAGCTGGCCTCAATTTCAGTGTCACAGACAAAACTTTAACCCTTCCTGAGCTCCCTAGACATTCTCCTAAGCCTTGCTTGTGGGGTGGAGGAGGTCACCCACACCTTCAAGAGGATTACTGAGTCCCTATTTTATTTTTTATCTTCATCATAACACGAAGGAAAATATGATCAAGGTTGTACACTTAGGGCACTTTCAAAATTAAAAATACACCGACAATATGGCAGATATACTTTATATATAACATGTAATACATAAAACTTTCCATAATCACTATCCTTACCCTATTCTTTAACAATTTTTATGCATCTTAAAGAATCTTGTGTTGTAATTTGGATTCCATTGTATTTAGATTTTAAAAAATTCTATCCACAGGGATATTAGTTTACTAGATTTATGCTCAGCTTTCAGAACTGTCTGCAGTTAATTCACACCCTTCCCTTTCCCTTTTACAAACCCTAGATTTTAACTGACATCGAAAGGTTCTTTTGGAATCACAAGCAGGCCCATGTTGTAGTAGACACTAGCATACCACCTCTCACCAAAATGCCCAGATGTTCCCTCAGGGCTTAAAAAAAAAAATCACCAAAGAGCTGCCCTTTGTTTAGGACAAAGAAGCAAGCATAACTTTGGGGACAGATGTTGGATTCACAACACGGCAGCAGAAACAGCTGTAGGTTTAATATGAGAGGGTATGTCTTTTGATGTCAAACAATAAGATCTTTTAGGAAATTTTTTTGAAAATTTATTATTATTCCACCCAAAACCTACCATGAAAGGATAAGAAAGGAAGAGGAGTTGAGACCACCATACTTAAAATATGAATCAAAGAACTTCTGTAGCTGAAATGACTGGTAATCATATAACTATGCCATCAGAGATAGGTAAAATGTGTAAAAGGAAAGATTAAGATAATTCAATAGTTGTACATGGGAACTAAGGACTGTGTGTGTCTGTGTATATGTGTGTATGTGTGTTTGTATGTGTGTTACTTATATTCTGTTTTAATAAATTCCTTCTATTCTCAAACTCTACTTGAGAAGAACCTCTTGAATGGCAATAAACTCAGATGTCCTGAGCGAGTATTCCTGGGCACAGAGGTGTCCCAAGGTTAGTGGGGGAGGCTGAGGTCAGAGCCAGAGGAGTGTTTATAGAGTAAGAGAGCTGATAAGTGAGGAAGCCAGTTGTTACCCACTGTTTTCCACCAAATGAAGCGTCATTTAAACTCTAATATTAAGTATATAGTACTCTTTCCCCCCCTTATTTATGACCAATATTGCTTTGTGGGATGGAAGTGTGAATTATTTCTCTCTTCATTTCATGTGGTAACAACTACTAGCACTCAATTATAAGGAGGATTTAGAATGACATCCAAAGCCCTTTCAATCCAAAATCTGTTCAACTGTCTTCTCATAGTTCTTAGTAACCCTAAACCCTGCACATATGAGTCATCTCTTGCCTGTTTTATTGCAATAACATTGCCTCCTAACTAGCCTTCTTCCTTCTTATTACCTGCTATTGCCTCTATTGTGCACAGGAGGTGGGGCACTAATCTAAAATGCAAATCATGCGACGTCAGCACCCTTCTCACAACTGCCCAGTGGCTTTCCGTAGAGTTAGAATAACAAAGTCCTTATTGTGCTTACAAGGCCCTATATGACCACCTTCCCTGCACCATCATGCTCCTCCCTGACTCTCCTTTCCCCAGCCAGCTGAGCACACCCCCACTGGAGATCCTTAGCCACTGCTGGGCCCTTCCAAAAACATATGTTCACTCCTTCGCTTCACTGTGATCTCTGATCAAATGTCACATTCTTAGAGTCACACTCCCTAAACATCCCTGAAATTAACTTATTCATTTCCTGCTTTAAATTTCCTTCATAGTTTTATCTCTTCCTGTGTTTTGTCAGATGTGAGACAAGAAGCAAACAGATATGCCTATTTGACATCATTTTGACTTATATTTAAGTTCTGTATGTTCAGGAAATTTGATTATTGATGAGAATATTTCTTCTTGTACCCAGAATCAAGTAGTGTGTACCCTAGTAGATGCTAATAAATATATGTTGAATGAATAAATGATTTATTAAATAAGGAGATGCAGGGATAGGGTGTGAGCATCTAAACCTATGTAAAACCAGTGCCTGAATGTTTCTGACATGGCAAATAAACATTTTTCCTGTATGATAAAATTGCATGAGTAGATACAATAAAATTTAGAGAGAGAGTTTGTATTTCTGAAATACGCTTCATGAACTTAATGTAAACTACTATGTATTTTTCTGCCTCAGCCTTGCATTAATTAAACCCCAAATAATGCATCATCCATATACCAAATATATCATTACCCTAGTCTTACAAGTAAGGGACAGTGTAGTAAATATTTTTGACTTCATGGGCCATACACCCCATGTTCAAATACTCAGCAATCCTGTCGAGGTATAAAAGTAGCCACAGGCAACACAGACATGGGTATGGTTGTATCCTAATAAAACATTACTTATGAAAACAGGAAATCTCCCTCATTTAATACACAGGCTAGTGCTTAATGATCTCTGAGGTAAAGACTTTCCCCAAAACCTCTTCCCAGCAAGTTTTGAGAGAATGTCCAAAGCAACATAATTCTCTTGCCCAGCTCTTTCAAAAAGGAAACAACTTAGGGAAAGGCTAGTCAGTGGAATATTACCAAGGCTGGTTTCTTTCCTTTCTCCCCTTACTTGTTCAAAGTAAGCCAGACCAGTTCTTTAGTAACTTCAAATTGCTACTAGAGAGGCAATAACTGAAACTAATTAGATCCCCTCAGAGATAATTTTCCTTCTTGAAGAATGTATTTACCAATACACATCCATTTGTATATGAATAAATTTTCAACAACTATTTGTTGGGGGGAGGAAAACATGGTTACTAATTTTCTGTAGAGTTAATTCTTGCACCATGGTCATTTTAAACTGCCAAAATGATAACACTCAATGTGGGATGGAGAAATGAGGCACATAATAGTCCCCTGACTCAGTATGAGCTGACTCCAGCCACAGCAGAATATATATTTAAGAATTCAATGACTTTGCTCACTGCTATTGCCAACTCTGAAGGAAAGAGTGCTGGGCTTGCTGGGAACAACGGGCTGGATGATCTTTTGGAATGCCAATAAATAATGACAAAGTATACAAATATAATGCTGTATATAAAACCCTAAGATCATTGTATGATTAAAATGCCTACTCGATAAACAGTAGCTATTATCTTCTTAGTTTAAGTGTTAACATTAAATGTTTAGATACAGATTCAATCCAATTTTAATGCCTTCTTAATATTGAAGTAACAAAGATAAAGGGATTTTATGTAGCTATTCATGATTCTGCCCAGCTCAAGGTTAACATAGCAACAAAATACTCTAAACAGAATAAAAGAAGTCTCCACTTGACTCCAACTCTTCATAGCATTTCATTAGGGTCAAGCTGTGTTATTTCCCTTCAGTGTTAAGCAGTATGCATTCTAGGAGCAGGGTTCAATTATTGATTGAATAGTGGGTTCAATTTGACTATAATCCAAACAAATGCACGCCAATGAGTTCAAGAGCAAAGATGGGTCAACAAACAGGTAAAAATTTCACTCAAGTTTCAAGATAAGCACTCGAATTGATTTAGTAACATGGGTGTTGTGTTATTTGACAACAAGCATTACAGCTTGGCCCCAGCTGGACAAAACCAGTGAAATAATAAGCAAAATATTGACAATGGTTCGAGTAACGAGATACCAAGTAAACATCAATCTGAAGAGTTAGTGAAAAAAGTTAGTAAAAGAGATTAGTACACATTTAGATCAAAACACTCAGTCTTTAAAAGTTTACTATATAATGTTTAAAATACCAGGCCTCCCTGGTGGCGCAAGGGGTTAGGTCTCAGTGTTAATCAAGTTATGAACAGCCACTGCGGCATGAGTTCGATCCCCGGCCAGGGAGCCGACCCACATGGCTCAGCAGACCTCTCCTGTCTAACCCGCTGCTCCCCTCAGTCGTGTATATCAATAGATCTGCCTGTTCTGCTCCCCACTCTGTCTCTGGTGAGTTCTCTCACTCTCCACACCTCTGACCTACACCCCAGTTCTTACATGCATAAATAAATCTTAAAAAAAAATACTAAAATGTGCTTTTTATTTACCCTTGTCACCTTCTCTCATTCCCTTCAATTATAAAGCTGTCTGCATTTTGATAAAATGTGTGATAGTGTTAGTCAGCAAAATACAGTAAAGAGAGGATTTTATTCTTCCCTTTAGCTAATCTTAATTCTATTGGCACATAATTCAAATATTTTTGTTTTATAGTGGTTATCCTACTGTATGTGTTGAGGGTCCTTTATTCTAGAAGATTCATTTTATCAGGGGAATAGTTTAGCCCAAACTCTGCTCAGAATTTCCCCCAACCGCTAAATATCACTAAGTGAGTTAAGTTTTCTCTGTTTCAATGAATTCTTCCATATGTGTCTTTGCTTTCTTTAGTTTTCTGTAACCACTTATATTAATGGAAATATATTTTAAACAAGTAATTTACATTTTAAAAAATAAATTATGGAAAATTCCAAATATATGCAAATAACATAAAGAGAATAAAATAATAAATTCCTGTGTGCTCATCACACATAGAGGTTCAAATATTCATGTTTTGGGGGTTGAGAATTAACATTGTGTCCACCTTTTTTGATATATATTGAACAAATAGCATTGTGTAATAATGTAGTGTGAAAATTATTCTAGTGTGACTAATCAGATTAGTTCATGCATTCAGCATTTTACATAAATTTTTTTGGGGGGAGTGGTGAGAACATTTAAGATTTACTCTCAGCAACTTTCAGGTACATGATGTAGAGTTGTTAACTATAGTCACCTGCTGTACCATAGATTCCTAGAACTTATAGTTTGTACACTTTAACCACCATTACCTTAATTTCCCCTATTTCCAGTTCCCTGCAACCACCTCTTTTTCTATAAATTTGTTTTTATTAGAGTCCAAATATAAGTGAGAACATATAGTATTTGTCTTTCTTTGTGACTTATATCTCTTAGTATGTCCTCAAATTTAATCCATGTTATCAAAAAATGACATGGTTTCTTTCTATTTTTATGATTCAATAATATACTATTATATATATACATACACACACATACACACATATATATACATATATGAACATATATAATACATATCAAATGGAAATAGTAAAACAAATTATGTGATTATTTATACTTTTCAGAAATTTATGTTTCACAAGTAGTCCTCTCCATGATTGCTTTTTTAATTCCTCTTATGAAAATATAACTTAGTAAATTAATTTTTTAATTTATACTTAGTTCATTATGACAGAATTCTAATCTCATATCTCTTTCCAGATAAAAAGATTTATTTTTCACAAATATACATTTTTTAGGATAAATATACTTTTCCAGCTAAATGAATGCTTTTAGTTCAAAGTTATGGTATCATGTATAAAGTACTCCAATTATTCGGTATTACACCACTGATATGAGACTATTTTGAAACTGTTGGAGAGTACTTTCACTCTGTACTCTGTATTACATTAATGAGGTCTCTTCAAATTCTAGGGTACTCTGTATCTATGTTAATCCCCTATCAGGAATTAAAGAGTTTATCCCAGGAAGTTATACTTCAAACTGAAAAGTGGGAGTCTGTGATTCCCTTCTAGTGTTCGTATAATTTTGCCCCCCAAATAAGAATATACACATACTATTTTGTTATAACGTATCATTGCTACCAACTTTCAAAGAATTTTCCATGCTTTATTTAACATTTAATCTTAAATTATTATTTCATGTTATATCTCACTTGTCACTGTTAGGAATCTAGAGCAAAATGATGAGGTAATTGTGAAAATAGACAAAATAACCCAAGGCTACACCAAATGTATAATTTCCACAGAGTAATAATAGTAAGACACTATGAACAAAATTGGACAAAGGATTACTAAACTTCTCATTTAGTGGAATTCTTATTATTTTATTCCAGATTTTACAACATGTTAGGTCCATGAAATTAACTCTCTTAAAATGCTTTTGTGTTGCTTATTCTGACAGTGTTTTGTGTTAATTACAATGTTAACAGAAAAGTGTGAGATGCAACTTATACCAAGGAACAATTTAGTTTTTATTGGCTCAATAGAGCTGATATTCTTAGAGTTTTCTTAAGAATGTAAAATTTTGTTGAGATGAAAATAAGACAATTACTTAGAAAATGTATTTCTAGAAATATTGCATGTGACAACACTTAGTGGTATATTGTAAAAAAAAAGCTAAATGAAATGAATTTCTTTTTGGATTATGAAAGTAAATACATTTTGCATAAAGTTAAATTGCTATTAAGTGTGCAGTTTAGGTTCTGTGTGACAATTTTAAATTTTGTTTATATTCATTTATGATTCATTTGAAAAAGTTCTGTAATTTGATTGATTTGTAACAGAATACTAGATCTCATCATTCATCATTAAAATTCTGTACTAGTGAAAAAAGCAGTTTTTCAGAGAAGCTATATTTGAAGTAACATTTGAAAGTAAATATTCCCTGGTTTACCCTTATAATGACAGAACTTAAATATGAAGATTCAAACCAACACTCCATCAATTTAAATGTCCCTCTTATTATGTTCCTGCTTTTAAGAAAAACAAAATGAACAGGTCTTTAGCAGCTCAATCTAAAATCTTGAACCGTTAGGCATGTAAACTTTTCCTTAGTAGTAGCTATTTTGAAGAAATAAAGACCATAAAATAGAAGATCTTAGAGTATGAACCTATCTTAAAAATCAACTGCTTTGACTTACAGCATTCTACTAGGACATAACATTACTACTTTTTCTTTCATTGAGATATAAATGGCATATAACATTGTTTCAAGTATATAACATAATGATTCTCTCTATGTGTGTGTGATATGCATTGTGAAGTGATCACTACAGTAAGTCTAGTTAACATTGGTCACCATACATAGTTTAAAATGTTTTTTTCATGCAATAAGAACTTTTAAAACTTACTCTCTTAACAAATCTCAAATATGCAAGAGTATTATAAATTATAGTCACCATGCTGTACATTATATTCCAACAGCTTATATATTTTATAACTGGAAATTTGTGCCTTTTTATCTCTTTTGTCCATTTCACCCATATGCCTATACCCTGACTTTGACAACCAACAATTTGTTTTGCGCTCATTATGATTTTTCTTAATTCCACATATAAGTAAGATCATACCTATTTGTCTTTCTCTATCTGCCTTATATTACCTAGCATAATACACACAAGGGCAATCCATGTTATCACAAATGGCAACATTTAATTCTTTTGGGGGGTGAATAATACTCCACCATTTACACACACACACACACACACACACACACACACACACACTACATTTTCTTTATCTCCATTAATGAGCACTTACATTGCTTGCATATAACAACCATTACAACTAATAATACACTGAACATGGGGATGCAGATAACTTTTGAGTTAGAGCTTATATTTCTTTCAGATAAATACCCACAAGTAAAATTGTTGTATGACATATATGGTAGCTATATTTTTAATTTTTTGAGCCAGTGAATGTTGTTTTGAATTAACTCCACCCCCATCTCTGTGCCAAGATCTCAGGTGCCAATATTATACCCCCCATTATGCCATGAACCTGATTTCCTGAATAGGGTCTCAGGGTGAGAAGTAAGGGTGCAGTTAAGTAGCCATGCTGGGTTTATAATTGAACACATGCGTGCTCTCACGCTCTTGTTTCTCTGGCTTCTACTTGCACCTGGTGTCTCAGCTCAGATGGTGTTACCTTTAGGAACTATCAGTCAGTTAATCTTCTTTCTCTGTGTTCTTCCTTTTCTAACTCTCCTCATAAATAGGCCTTTTACATTTTTTTCTCTGCATGTTATTTTTGGGTCTTGTTCTACGTTCTTAAGCATGTAGATGAAAACTCACAAACCAGGGAACCCCCTTTTTGTTTTTGGAAGTTGCCTACTAATAAACCCACTACGCTTACAGTTTCGTTTATTACAAAGAAATGATATAAAAATCATGAACGGGAAGAGACATACATGTGATGTCTGAGCGGGTCCAAATGTGAAGCTTCCATTGTCCTTAAGACACGTTTGTCTTGCAGAATTCATGTGTGACAATGCACATGGATTATTGGTAACAACAACAAAAACCCTCACCTGAGCTTTAGTCTCAGAATTTTTCACTGGGGCTTTATTAGGTAGTCATGATTGGTTGATTGACCTACCAGGTTTTCTAAAGGGCCATTATGTATAACGGACGCTCCTATCACTTTATCACTTGGGAAAGTCGAAGCCAAGAGCCAAGTACGAAGGTCAGTTCTCTCTTTTATGAAACCAAATTCCTTATGATGCAGTATCTTTTACTATTTTCTTGTATAAAAACACTCCAGTTCCTTACAATCTTACATGAAATTTATTTTTCGAAGCTCAATATATCTTGGTTGCATGTCGATAGATTATCTAATTTATGAGTGTCCTCTTTTCAAATACATATCTCCTATCACTTGTCTCAAGAAACCATCTCTGTATTGAAATATTTGATCCCTTCTAGAAAATGTGAAAGAAATCTTTGAATTTTATGGTTAGACTGATGACGAGAATTCTGACATTTAACAATCATTAGACCTTGTAAAAATTACATATTCTTCCTAAGCTTCCATTTCCTCATAAAGAGTTAATAATAAAACTCCACATTTAATGGGTTCTTAATGAGATCACATGTAAAATCTTTAATATATCATATTCATTTAATAAACACTAGTTCTTTTCTGGAAAACCTACTCTATGGTACGGACTTATGTTTGAGAGTTATCTTATACAATGTTTGCCTACCAAATCTTCTAGACTATTGTATGCATACATTATTAAAACAAACCAGAATTCATTCAATTCATCAAATATTTATCTAAGTCCAACTGAGATGTGTAAAACATTATGCTAGTGACTGAGAGAGAGAAAAAAATAGTTTCTGCTTTCCTAGAGTGAGAACATTTTCATAAATGTTTTTGATACAAGTAGATTGGAACAGGCATTGAACTCAGAAGTATCTTGTAAATAAAAGAGTGGCAAAGGGAAAATAAATTCTAATTGGGTTAGTAAGACTCTTTCTCTTAGGTCATCTATCCTGGAGGGCTCAGGGCACTAAGAGGGCTTCGGGAGGACTTTCAGGAGTAGTATCATTTTTTCAGAATTTCTGACTGAATTTGCAGTATAGAAAAGTGAATTTAGAAACAGAATGTAAATAAATATATCATGACTATAACAACAAAATATACATAAAATCATCTATATAAAAATTTAGAGTTCTCTAAAGTAAGAGAACTCTAAAATAAGTGGCAATGTAAAATAGTTTTTAGCCCAAATCTTAATCTTTAAGTTAAAAATATCTTGATCTTATTGTGATATAAAGAGAATACATCTGTGCTTTGTATTTTAAAAATTCAGAAGACTAAATTTATTACATCAGTTTTAGTATTCAAGTAGAATATAAATGTTTTGGGGCAGTTCGTTTAAGAACTGCCAGAGTTAAGCATAATTCATTTGTTCATCAAGAAAGTCATTCAACAAGTATTCATTGGATGTATCCTGTGTGCCAGGCACTGTCAAAGGATCTGTTGGAAATGACAAATGCGTATAGCTATACAGGATGTTAGATGGTGTAAGTACTGTTGAGAAAATTGCAGCAATGATGTGGTTGATGGGATCAGAAAAGAGTGGATGGAATTTTTTCTTTTATATAAGTAGATCAGGAAAGACCTGCTGACACAAGTTAAGAACAATAATTCCTAGTGTAGGAGTAAGACAGAGAGGTGCATCTAGGGTGATGGTTCTGGCAGAGAAAACAGCAAGAGCAAGGTTTCTGAAGTTAGAGCATGCTTGACATTTTCCAGGAACAGCAAGGACCCCAGTATGACTGGAGAATAAGCAAGGATGAAAGCAGTGGGAGGCAGCTTTACTGTGGGCTTTGTAGGCCATTGCAAACACTTTGGATTTTGTTCTGTTATCTTTGTAAACTGATCATTCCTACCTCTTAAACTTCTGTCTCCATTAGACCTTGTAATATCTACAGATTCTTTCTAAGCTTCCATTTTCTCATCAAGAGTTACTGATACTCCATATTTTAAAGGGACTAAATGATACCACATGTAAAATCTTTAACGTATCACAGGAGTTTCATAAATATTAGTTATTTTCTGGAAAAACAAGTGCCTCCTTTCTACATGAAGTGTATTTTCATAATCCCCTTGAAAAGTCACATGAACTTCTACAGCATAGTGGTGAAGAACAGAATTTAAAACCAGGTGACTGTAGTACTTACCATTCCTATTCGTTTGGTGTAAGGGTTGAGTGAGTTAACACATGTGAAGTAATTTCTTAATGAAACTCTCCATTCTTCTCTAATTGTAGGGAACCTGACATATGTTTCCACTGAGATCAATAGCTTCATTAAAATTATAATTGTATGATTATTTCCTATCTTTCCTATTAGTGTAAGGCAGTGACCTGGTCTATTTGACTCAACATTGTATCCTGAGTTTAGCACACAACTATCTAAAAGGAGGCAGTTAACACATCATTATTGAGTAGATGACTGGATGAATACATGAACACATGAATTGCCTTGAGAATGTTTACTCCTGATCTACCTAAAGATTATTTAATTTCATTTCTTCTTTAATTTTTAAAATGTCATATATTCATGTTTCTCTGACTCAGAAGTTTCCATACGTTATTTAAACAACTTTTAATGTCAAATCTGGTAATGTGGAGGAAAAACTGGAGTGCTGGAATAGTGACAGGAGTCAATCAATAGATAATGCTATTTGGTTATAAGTTTGGTTAAGTTGGTTAGTTTCAGTAATCATTTCATTGTTATGTTGAGATTTCCTAACAGTTAATGGAATTCATGTTACTTATTTACTTTGGTTTTTAGAGACCTTATGAAGTTTGAGCCAAGGCATCAGTAGGTAACAAAAAGATAGAAATATTCTTCACCCTTCAGTAAATAATTTTATCTTAGTATTCCAACTATTTAAGGCCTTAAATAAAGTAAGCTCCATGATAATCTTAGAAAAGTCACAGAAAACCATGGGACAATCAAGTATAACATCAGTTTCTGGATCTCTAAAGTGCTAACTTCCACTGGAGCAGAAAGGTTTTGCTTCTGTTTCAAGCCAAATGCATATAACCACATTAGGAATTTATTAGGGAATCCACATTTCAATCATGAAAGCATAAAATTTAACTGGTGGCAGAAAGGGAAAGAAATGAACCTCATGGCAAGACTCAGGGCAATGGCCACACAGACCAGACAGGACAGTCCAAAGAGTTCCTGGAAGCCATCAGTCGAGGGGAGTGGGGCACCACTGCTCAGAGCCTGAGTCCCCAGCGGCTTTTACCAAAACCTGGAGAGGTCTTCAGACATGCAGGTGCGGAGTCCATAAGCATCTCAAATTGCCTTAAATTCAATGTCCATACTTATACCACTTTTCAGAGGTATAATTTCAGGATCACCTGTTAATTTTAACTTAGGTGGGGCTCTCTGCACACCCAGGTTTTTAATCTGTCCTTGCCTTTCTAATGTGTGTTTATCAGTGCCTTCATAAACAAGTGGTCATTTTTTAAAAGATTTATTTATCTATGCATACCAATTGGGGTACAGGCCAGAGGCGTGGGGCTGCGAGAGGGTTTACCAGAGACAGAGTGGGGAGCAGCACAGGCAGATCAACGGAAACACTCTGCTGAGGGGAGCAGTGGGCAAGCTCTGCCATGCCATGTGGGAATCTCCCTGGCCTGGTGTCGAACTCGCATCGTCACTGCTGACAGCTCCACAGCGCACGCTCAACCTCTGCGCCACCAGAGAGGCCCCATAAACAAGTGGTCATTTTTCAAATATTATAACCTAACTTGCTCTAAACTCTCTGTCAGTGAGGGTAATTTTTTTAAAAGATTTATGTTTATGCATACAAGCTGGGGTGCAGGCCAGAGGTTGGGAGCGGTGAGAGGGTTCACCAGAGACAGAATGGGGAGCAGAACAGGCAGATAGACCAAAATGCACTGCTGAGGGGAGCAGCGGGCGAGGCAGGAGAGGTCTGCTGCGCCATGTGGGAATCTCCCGGGTCGGGCCTCGCTTCCGCTGCAGCTGTTGACAGCTCCACAGTGCTGCGCTCAACCCATTGTGCCACCAAGTAGGCCCAAGGGTAATTTTAATGTCAATGCATACAATATCACAATCAATCAAGATTACTACAATATCAACTTGCCGCTTAAATGATTTCCATTTACCCACATAATTTGAAGCCCAAATTATGTACCAACTTTGTGTGCAGAAATACACTGTCACTGATCCATCTGTACCTTTTCACATACTGAGGAAGGTCACTGTCGTAGAAAGAATGTTGACTTGTGATCATGTCAGCCTGGGTTGAATGAGGCTTTTCCTCTATCATTTTAGTAAATCTGTGGTCTTGAAAATACCAATTAACATGTTTCATCCTTCATTTCATTTGCTATGTAATGGGAATGATAATGAGACCTACCAAGTTTCCACTTGGAGTAATGACTTAATATAAGGGTTCATCTATAGATTGCTAATTAAAAATAACTCCATGTTTTGATGGTAGCAGGCCATGTTTTGTGGACATATGCATATGCATATGTTTTCTCTAGTTTTCCCACATGCCCTCAAAGGCAGGTATCATTAGACCGTTACATTGTAGCATGTTGAGATTCCAAAATGTATTTTGTTTACCTTCTCAGAGTTACATGACAAGACTCTGTCATAGAATTATGACTCTCAAGTCCAGAATAATAAACAGGAATAGTATCCCTTTTTTCCATCAAACTGTTTGAGCTCAAATTTGTACTGAAGCAGATCTAGGTGTAAAAGAAACATTATGATAATTTTGGTTACCTGATTTAATAACATCTTAATTTTGAGTAGATTAAAATAAAATAAAGTAACCTAAAGTTTGCTGGTATTAATTTTATGTTGACTTTATGTCCAGAATTATATTAAATTTTTTACCAGAATTATTTTTATTAAGATACAACTGATATATAATATTGTCCAAGTTTAAGATATAGACTGTGTTGACTTGGTCATATATGTAAATATACACATGTATAGTAATGTGACTATCACTCTAATGTTAGGCAACACGTCTATAAGGTCTCATAACTTTTATTTTTTTTATTGTGAAGACATTTAATATCTAGTGTCTCAGCAACTGAGAAGTATACATATAATGTTTAATATAACAACTCAGTAGCTACTATTATCATCTTTATTTTACATGTGAGAAAACAGTCTAAGAGATTAAATCAGGACTCAGGGTCAAAGTGCTAACAATTATTAAAACAAGGATATGATTCTGTGTAAGGTGAATGTTTAAGCCTTTACCAATGATGCAATTGCTTCTTCAATAATTTAAGGTAGCCATTTGGGTTAATCACGGAAAAGGTTATGTTTCCTTTGTCATCATATCTCTTATATTCTTCAACATTGTTCATTCATATACTCTGATAAAATGAAATCATGTCTAGTAAAATAAAATCATCTTCCCTCTTTCCTATGTTTTATGATTATTGGGTTCTTAGGTCTTTATAAATAAAACAAATAGCAGAAATATATTGCCCCAAAAGAGTAAATGATTCTAGCTCCTTCTCTGATTTTCTTATTGTAACCCAAGCACGTGAGGTTCATCATAAATATCTATATGTCAACAACATTTACCTTCTTGATCAGGTAACTTCAGTGTTATACATATGAAAATGTAGCTCCATGTATTTTTTAATATTCATTCCTTTTACCACATTTTAATAAATCTATGATTGCAATCAGGAATAACAGTACAGAATGGACTATTTACTCTAATTAAAATATTAAATCCTTATTTAAAGATTACTGTTTATTTGATGATTAATTTATGTATTACACATGAGCTACATTTGGCATATATTAACCTTCTCTACTGTACATCTGCTCCACACAGCTATTTTTAAGTGAAAATTGTTGCTATCTCAGATCACTTTGCCTGTATGTATTGCTATTTTATTACTGCTATAATTAATTGGATTCCTCCTATTGTATAACCAAGGAGAGTTACATAAACCTGGGAACATTTGCTTCAAATGGTATAGACAAACTTATTTATCTACTTATTTCCCTAAAACATCAACTTTGATTAATAATTATATGCAGGCTTTGTTCTTCTTATCTGGGTGTCAACAGTAATTGGAATCCATATCCATATCCTACCTTGCAATCATGCTGCAAAAGGCCAATAAATTCCCGCTGAGTGTGTTGCTTGTTAAATTTAGTGCATTACATTCAGGGTAATGAATAAAAGCAGTGGGCCGTTACCGTCTGGCTGACTGAGGAAGGCTAAGGCAGCCAGACTCCCCGGGGGCCGTTGAGCCAGCTTAAAGCAGTGACAGGCAGAATCCAGGGGGTCCCTAAGCATCACAGTTCAGTTTGTCTCCCTTAATTTCCTCTTCTGTAGAGACTCAGAAGGCTGTGGGGAGGTGAGGTAATCTTAGGCATTAATTCACCACGCTTTCATAAAATGCTGCATGCCCTGACTTCATTAACAAGCAAATGCACTTTAGATAAATAGTTATGTATTTACAGTCAGCAGAGAGATGAGACTATCATAGAATGTCAACTAGCTGCAGTGGCTCCTTGCAGGACATTTTCTATACCTGCAGGTCTGCTGTGTATTCGTTTACCTATGTTAAAAATACATGTAAGTATTTTATATGAGTGCATGACCAGTGAAACAAGTCCCAGAGATATATAGGTACATCTTATGTATTATTGCACATACATAAGTTGCTACTGAAAAAATGAGATGACTATCGCAAGTCTACATGAAGTTTTTTCTAAATAAATAAATATAGTCTTCACATAAAAGATTCTTTCCGGAAATATATTGTCATAAGTATGTAGCATATTTTGTAAATGTATACATGCAAGCATGTTAGAGCCATCTGGTCTATATTCAGTTAACTGTTTTTTTTCTTGTTAACTGAGAGTATTTTTCCAGCAAATAGTTGTTATATACTATGTTTTGCACTATGTGCCAAAGCCAGCTGACTCCTTTAGTCCTCTGAGCTACTGTAAATATTAATATCTACCTAGAAATGATTAGATTGCTGAAGAACGGAGGAAACATCATTTGGAGGAAATGACCATTAATATTATTCTTGAATGTCTTGGAAAATTCAGTGTCAAGTGTCCTTTGCTCTCCATGATAGAGCAGATGGTTCCAAATAACATGGTATCTCATTAGAGATATATTAGATATAATTGTGCAACATATAAGTGATATCATTATGGTAACATTATCTCAATGAGGTAAGTAATGCACATGTGAAATCTAACACTGTAGTTTGAAAGAATTTTTCAAAGCAAGTATAAAGAAATTAATGATCACTTAAGGGTGCATTGAAAGATGTTGAAAACCAGTCCTGTCTCTTTGACAGATAATGGAAAAATAGAATGATAGGATCCAGATTAGTTCTGTTAATAATAAAAACTAACTACTTGAGCAAATGTTTTCTTTTTAGTACACAAAATTTTGGGGGGAGGGGTACAAAATTAAAAGGCAGTAGGTGAGACATAGGTTTTGCTTTTATTCTATACATTTTTGGGGAGGGAACACTTTCATGACGTAAAAGATCCTCAAACTTTAGAATGTAACAGAAACACAGATTTCTGGTCCCAATCTCAGTATTTCTGATTCAGGATGGCTGGGTGGAGCTTAATAATGTGCAATTCTGAAATACCCAAGATGCTGCCTGCCCAGGTCCTGTTTTGAGAGCCATTGGACTCTCTGAAAATTGCTGTAAGACCTATTTAACTCACGTTACCTTCTTGATTATTTTTATGTAAGACAAAAGTCCAAGGCATTCCTAGATTCTCCTTGATATTTTTCAATCAGGGTAGGTATCTTAAGAAATCTAGATTCTCCTACCAAAACAGCTATCCTAAAAATATAATTAAGGCTATCTGCTGACAAGTACATTGATAATATTTTTAACAAAATACTTATAAACAACAGCACAAACAATAAAATGAATATACATTACTAGTTCCATAATTTGGTTAGCAGGGAAGAGCCAAATTAGACATTTCAGCTCTATGAAGCTTACTTACTCTTCTCTGTAGATGTTATCACTTTCCTAAGAGGGCAAAGTATGTGCACTACTACATTGATTGATACTGATATATAGCATAGTAACTATAATTAATAATACTATATTAATACTTATAATTTTCCAAGAGTGCAGACCTTTTGTTCACACACACACACACACACGTAATGTGAGGTGATGGATATGTTAATGAACCTGAATGTGCTTACCATTGCACATAATATACATGTATCAAATCATCATGATGTACACTTTAATTATTTCCAATTGTGTCATATATATCTCAATAAAGCTGGAGGAGAAAAATAATTTGTTGTTTTTTAAGCAAATTTTTAATTTAAAAAGCAATGGGTAAGGAGGTTTGTTTATTATATATAAACAATGGGTTGATCCCCTTCATTGTAAATTACTGTTAAATATTACCTTGAACCGTTGATTTGAATGTTTTTTTTTAATCTAACAGCTGTATCAAAAGATGCATATAAAAAATGCTAAACAAAAGTTTGCATGAGTTTTGCTTTGCTTGTTACTGCTTTCTTATCTCAAATTGAGCATTCTAATTGGTATGGTAACAATAGATGTTCAAAGAACATGTCAAGAGAGAATATTTCCTTGACTCTATTTAGGTAGCCTTCAAAATGATTGTAGATGACTTGGTCAATATTCCCAACTCAAATATATGAGATTCCATTAAATCAGGATATACCTATGTGGTAATCATGCCTGAAAATAAAGGGAAAGATTGTAGGGCCTCAGTATTAGGGCTATAATTTCAGATTTTCATGTGAAAGCGAGCCCAAACAAAGTTTATGAAAAGAGTTCTAAATTTTGAAAGTTTGAGTTATAGTCTGGTATTCCTTATTGGTTTTAAATAAGCTCTCTGATGAACGTTGAGAGATCTTCTTGTCTTTTCTGTTACCCCCCACCCCAAACAGAGCTGGATACTCCACTCATCTCCATGTTTTAAGGGATGAAATACTATAATGATACACTGGCTGATTGATCATTTTGATGTGGTTATCCTAGTCAAGAAGTAAGCTATGCTTCCCGGACACTTTTTAAGTATTCAGAGAATCTCTTTGCTTTGTATCTATAGGAAAAACTAGACTAAGGGATCAGATTCCATTGGACCCCCCAGTTAGAACTGTGTTCTAACTCTTGGCTGCAATCTGCAGACACATGAGGTGCTTTGGAAGATTCTGAAGCCTGGGTCTCAGCCAGAGGTTTGGATATATTTTTTAAATTTATTTTTCAATTGTTTTAATGTTGTTGTTTTTTTTCCATCACTGCTAATTTTTGAACAGTATTTGCTTTCTCCCCTCAGGTGTAGTCCCCATAGTTCTCCCACCACCAGAGCACCCGGGATTCATCACCACAGTCCCTTGTGCTCTTCCCTGCCCTGTTTTAACTCCACACTCTTCCCCTCCCCTGCTGTGGTCAGCTTGTAAGTTTTGTCTTTTTCCATTGTTTGGTTTCTCTGTATTCCACATGTAAGTGAGACCGTCTGATATTTATCTTTAATTAGTCTGGTGAGTAGATAAGTCATGAGGATCTTGTAAGAATCATCCCATATAATTACAATCTACAGCTGAGTTTGAGAAAACTGTTTACAGTTATTTACAGGTGAATCCATTCAAAGAGCTAATAACAAGTTAAGTAGGCACCGCACATTCCAAGAGTATTAGCACATGGGAAATAGTAAAGTGTTCATTCCCATTGGTATGGATTTGTGTATATCTGTGTGTTTTGAGGTGGGGCATCAAGGGGAAATCCACCCTCGGGATTTACCATAATCTTGGAGCTAACATGCTTATGGTAACATGCACTTATAAGAGGCAGTACTTCTTCCAGGAGTTTCGCTTGGTCAGGTCACCTTCCATCTCCTGTTCTCTTGCATTAGGTCCACAGGGTATGAGGCAGTCTCCTGCCCTGCGCGCTGCACCCCTCAGCAGTGTATTTCCATTGCTCTGCCTGTTCTGCTCCCCATTCTGTCTCTGGTGAGCCCTCTCACCACCCTACGCCTCTGGCCTGTACCCCAGCTTGTATGCATAAATAATAAATATTAAAAAAAAAATTAGGGCAGGGAAGAGCGCAAGGGACTGTGGTGATGGATCCCGGGTGCTCTGGTGGTAGGAGAGCTACGGGGACTCCACCTGAGGGGAGAAAGCAAATACTGTCCAATAATTACAATGATGTAAGAAAAAAAGTACTTAACATAAATAAATAAACATCAAAAAATTTAGAGATTTACTGGCCACAAAGAAAATGAATAAGTCAAATCTATATCACTAAATTGAATGTGGATTTTGAATTTTTTCTTTATGGACTTTTTATTTCACTTTATAAAATATTTATAAAATTATTTATTTTATTTTTGGCAAGTATGATTTTTTAAGGAATGCATGTTAACATACTAGAGAACTACATTTGACACTCTGCTGCATTTGTTTATTCCGTGAATAATACTTGCATTTTAGAGCTTTGGTCTTGGGATATACCTCTTCCCTCCACAAATTTCTCCTTCCAACTACTTCCATTTGTCCTGACTCATCTAGTCTATTAATGTGCTGAGGACAGAACTGACTTACAGAAACTTTTGTAGACTCAACATTAGCATATAGTTCTAGGCCATGATAGCAGCAAAGTGCTATCTCAAGCCTCATTCACAAAGGTTGATCTAGTACAATATCCAGCCTAACAGTCACGCTCAGTTACAGCTAAGTCATATTGGGATGACCCATATCCTAGGTAGGCAATTAGGACCATTAACAAGAGCATCAGGAGGTGCGAGCATTGACTCTTTGTCTTCAAGGGTCTCATCCTATGAATTTAATCTCTCTCTCCCTTCCTCTCTCTCTCTTCCCCTCTCCTACCACCACCTCTTCATGATTTCTAGAGTGCTAACTTCCAAATTTCACTTATGACTCAAGCCAAAGACATATAACCACAATATGAATTTATTGGGAAGGGATTCACATTGCAGTAATAGTAACATACAATTCAATTATCAGCAAAAGAGTGATAATAACGAACCTCTAGAGCCAGGGTGTGGAGACTAGGAACAAAGAGTCCCTTCCAGTGAGTTCCTGGAGGGGAAGGTGACTTATCAGAACTAGAGTCCCCGGTGGCATTTGCCAAAACCTGGGGAAGTTTTCAGGACTCTGTGGAGTCAGTAAGTGTCTCAAAATGACTTAAATTTGGTGCTTATATTTCTACCATTTTTCAGAACCACCTGTTGATTTATGTGGGTCCTCTTGGCCCAGCTAGGTTTTTATCCGTTCTTACCCTTTTCATGTCTATTTATTAGTGTCTTTGTAAATAAGTGATTATACTTTAATTGATAACTTAAATTTCTCTATCTTAGTTGCCCTCACCTCTGCAACAGTCAGGATCATTGAAATACCAGTATATATGACATTTTCATAGGCAGGGATACCTAATATATAGCAACTTTCACCTAAAGAAGATCAATCTAAAAGAACATTTCCCCATTTTCTTAACATCAGTTATTTTATTCATTCATAAACTCTGCAGGTGGGACAGCTAACAGAAACTGCTATATCAAAGATGAGATGGTGTAGATGTTCATAGAGGATAGTAAAAATATCCAACTGTAAATATATTTTAATCATAAAAAGTTTAGAAAATATTCTAAAATAATGCCATATAGTATATGCCAGTGAGCATAGGTTTGAAATACCAATTTAAATCAGGCTTTCACTCCTGGGTCAGGCAATAGACATTAAAATGCCTTTAGAACTTACTATGCATCAGGCATTGTGCTTAAGAACTTTGCATATATAGTTACATTTAATCCTTCCAATGCCCTATCAAGTATGTTCTATGAATGCCCTTCTTCTTTTGTTAGACATGGAAACTATAATTTGGAGAGTTCAAGAAATTGGTCTTCTCTGATACAGATGATAAAAAGTTGAATCTTGATTTAACCCTAGTTTTGAACCAATTTTAAGTTAAGTACAATATAATGCTGCTATATGTTACTTTGATTGATTGAGAGGATTTCAATCTAACTCACTGTTTAAGATAAAGAGGACATTATAACATAAACTCTGAGGTGTTTCAGACAGGAGTACAACTGTGTCTGAGGAACATTAGAAACCAGAGAATAAACTGTCTAAATTTAGTTGCCATGAACCTCTACTTCACCCAGCACCCTTTCCAACATACCCTTCTCCCTCCATGCCTATCATCTACCACTCCCCCACTGATTTATTCAGTGTGTAAGCCACATGATAGAAAAAGAGTTACTGTGAATTTCATATCTACTAGCTCAAGCACTCAATAATCAAATGGTGAACTTGAGTCACTTTGAATCAAAAAGCCTATAATTTATGCAGATGGAAAACTTTGGCCAAGTTTAAGTCTTTACCTATTCTATAACAATTATTAACTCATTTGCTTAAATCAAGACAATTTGGTGAATGTTCTATGGGTACGATACCGTCCTGAGTACCAGAAATACAATGGTGAACCAGACAGACCTGTTCTTACACTGTAGTGAAGAGAGAAGAAATAAGTTAAAATGTAAACATGTGAGAGGCAAGCACACATACAAAGTAAATACTAACCAATTTCTTCCGGTGCTAAATGAAAACAAAGGAATATATTTCTCTGAAATGATATTTGAGTAGAGACCAAAATGACAAGAAGCAATGGACCATTGAAAAATCAACGAAGATCATTTCAGGAGAGAACTCAAGAGGTACATAAGTAATGATCTGAGAATATTAGACAGTCAGGATGAATGGAACTTAGTAAGCAAATGGGGAAAAGTAAGGGATAAACTATGAAGACAGACACTCAAAATCTATATGGGATATCGTAAAAGGCATTAGGATGTTAAAGTGGAAAAAGTTACAGCCAGAGGGAGGATGCTCTCATTTGCCCAAGATGAGTCTGGAACCCCTTGGGTTATATTTTAATTTGGCTTCTGTTGCTGCAGCCAGAGGGCTGTAGAAAAAGAAAGAATATTTCCCCATGGACTGTGGTTCCGGGCAGATAAAGCAATGAGCTATTCCCTTCACAATTCTGTTCAAACACCTCTGTTATAAATCCCCTTAAGAGTTAGTCTTCATATAATGTCAAGTACCAGAAATTACTGTTCTTCCAATGTCAACTTTATCTAGAAGGTTATATTTTCTAACTTTAAATATTTTAGATTATCTGATCTTCCATATGATTTTAAGATTTTCAAGGGACCAACTGATATTCCATCCAATGTTGGAAAATTATCTTTGTTATGCTGATTTTTGATTGATTACCTGTGGTTAATATCTACTTGAATACTGTCTGGTGCCTCTAGGCATTGGCTTTCAGTTTGAAGTCATTGGGCTTTGTGTCTTAAATTTTTCATCTTCTAAGCTCTATTATTTGCCATGCTTATTTTCAGTTTTCCTGGTAAAAATGATTGGATCCTGAGGGTATTTGCTAGCTATCTGGCAAGGAGCATCACACAGCTATAAAAGCAAGTCAAACTAACTGGGGAAAATGGAGTAAAGTGAAAAGGGGTGCCAGGAGAATGAAGAAAATCTGGGAGCAAAAAAAAGGGAAACTATGGACAGTCAAGCCAGTAGTCATATCACAAAACAAAGAAATGGCCCAAAGAGTTATGAATTGCTGCAGCAGAATTAATGAGATGGAAAATTTCTCAAGGAAAATAGCCAATTATAGATAAAGGAAGAAAATAGCAGCATAAAAAGAAGAAAAAAAAATAGCAGAAAAGAAAAATGGGGAAAAAAACCCCAAGTGCAAGGTAAAAGAGTAAAAGAATGGATAAATTAAGAAGTGGTGCATTACATTAAGCAAATGTATTCTGTTTTCTTTATTCTTATCTGTAACTGGCTTTGCATTTCTCCAGTAGCAAAGCCAAACTGAAAGGATAATTTTGTTTATGTACCCAATTTGCATAATTGTGCAATATAAATTACAATGCTAATTAAAGACAGCCCTTGGGCTTCTGGAATTGGGTCAAAGTGGCTCCCGGAGTGCAAGGAGGTTGTGGCATTGGCTGGGTCCCCTCTTCCTCTGCAGGAAGCCAGGCCAGAGAAAAGCACCTCTCTGACAGTGTGTGAAATCTTGTCAGAATTTGTTGAAGACCCAGAACTGTATGTCTCACTCTAAAACTTGGCTTTTAAGATCATCTTTGTGTGCTTCTGCAGTCATGTACTTCAGAGTTAAAAGCTCTCCTAAAGACTATGTTGGTTATCTTTGTATGAGGTTTCTTACCCCCCATCTTCTCTTTTTATTCATAGAAAAAATTCAAATGGTAGATAACTGAGTGCGAACCTGGCATGCAATATTTTCTCAGTGGACTGTTGCCAGGATTGTCCCAAACAAGTGCATGGTGTGCCCTGATCTGGCTTCTGAGCCTGAGGAAGAAAGCAGGATTTCTGAGTCTTAGTTAAATCCATGTCCTTCAAACTGCAGCATAACTACATCAAAAATTCAGCCCCAGAGTTTATTCCCTACACTGTTTGTAATCGTCAACTGAGAGGTAGAGGAGAGTTCATATCATCTTGAGCTTGGGTTTGGAATAGTTCTGAGCTACTGGTGTAAAGACAGATATAACCACAATGGAGGACCCTCTGTATAGGCCTATTCTGAAGATGCAAATTTTCATGAACCAGTGAAACTTGACCTCAAGCAAAGGTTATTTGCAAAATAAAAGGAAATAGATCCAAATTTACCAGGTCCAAGTAGGAATGGGGTGGAGGGTAGGAGCAATTCAGGAGGCTTACTGTCCTATTTCAGGCCTCTCCTTTTCCCTCTCCCTTCTCAGATTATAGAAACCTCTATGAGGGATTTATTTTCTACCTAGCTTGGGTAATAATATAACAGTAAAAGATGTTGATTATGTATCCTTGATATTTTATTTTAGGACATCTATAAGTTCTTTTCACTGGAATGATTACAGAAATCAGTAGAAATGTGTGAACTGTTACTTTTCCATTCTGTTACTTTATTTTCTAAATTATTTTGTGTCTAGGTATGTGAAAAAAATGATAATATTTCTACTGAACATTGGGGTAAACTACAGGAAAATTTAATTGTTGACAAGGCTACTCATGTCATTAGTTTTACATTTTTTAGTGAATAGAAGAACTGGGTTGTAGGCCAGAGATGCAGGAGGTGAGAGGATTCACCAGGGACAGAGTGGGGAGCAGAACAGTTGGATCTACTGAAATACACTGCTGAGGGGAGCAGCAGGAGAGACAGGAGAGGTCTTCTGCGCCATATGTGGTTTAGCTTCCTGACCAGGAATTGAACTTGGGCCATAGTGGTGAAAGTGCTGAGACTCAGTCCATAGACAACAAGGGGGGCCCCCTCTTGTAAATTGATAGGCTCTGGGATTCTGCCCAACTGAACCCTTCACTTACCTCAGGTCAGAGGTTGATTCATGATTGGTTGCTCTACTAAAGTCTAGCAAATCACAGTCAATTCTAAGGGCAAGTTGACAAAATCTTAATGACATTGTTTGAGCATGCTGATATAACCATAGACCATTTTTTGCAGCTTACACCTGGTATATGAGAAAATATGATTCTTATTTTGCTAAAGCAGTCTGAATTCAGTTTCAATTTCAGCTGATATATGTTTTCATTTCTTAAAATTCAGACATAATAGTTCATCTTCCAGTTTAAATCTCTCTAGGACTCACCATTTCACAGAGGATAAAGTCCAAATCTGCTGAATAATAATTAAATATTTAGGTTTACCTGTAATAGAATCAAGAGGGTATGGTGTTCTTTCTCACTCGTTTATTGATGATAATGTTAGCCAAGAGTAAACAAGTAGCCGACATCTCAGTCTAGCCAGTGTCCTTTCACTTCTTAGTTGGGATGCTCTTAACAGGTTGCCTGCTGCTCTTGGAACTGATATGCCTTTTGCAGAGAATATTCCTTCTTATGGCTGTATGTGTATTGTTAGTGTTTACAGTAGAGTAGTGGTTCTCAAAGTGTGGTCCCTGGACCAGCAGTATCAATATCACCTAGGAAATTATTAGTGATGGGAATTCTTGGGTCCACCCTCACACCCACTGAATCATAAAAGCTGGGCATGGGGCCCATAAATCTGTGTTTTAACAAGGTGACTCACTTGCTCTCTTGCACAATAAATTTTTCCAGCCATTGTTAAGAAGGTTATATACTTGGAGAATATATTGGTTGAGGACTTCCTGAAACTTCTATCTCATTACTCCAGTTTACCTTTCTAATTTCTATTTTACCTGAGTTATTTATTCTATAGAAAGCTCATTCTCTCCAGAGCCAATTTTTTTCCTAATCACTTGGGTTTTAGCAATTTCTTGCCCACCTTATATGGTTGATATTTTTTATGTTCTCACTTCCCTAAAAATTTCCCATAGATGGGAAAATCAAACTCAGCTGATTTTTGTTAATTATGCCATCATCTCTCCATCAGGATGGAGATTATAAATCAAGCTAATACTAATATTAACATAGGAATTACTTTCCTGGGCATACAAAAATTGATGACAGTATTAAATACAAAGCAATACCTATGGATTAGCAAGGAAATCTCATTCTATTTTTTTTAAAAGATTTTTTTCATTTATGCATACAAGTGGGGGTACAGGCCAAAGGCGTGGGGCAGCGAGAGGGTTCACCAGAGACAGAGTGGGGAGCAGCACAGGCAGATCGATGGAAATACACTGCTGAGGGGAGCAGCGGGCGAGGCAGGAGAGGTCTGCTGCGCCATGTGGGAATCTCCCTGGCCAGATGTGGAACTCATGTCCCCACTGCCGACAGCTCCACAGCGCAGCACTTAACCGTTGCACCACCAGGGAGGCCCGGAAATCTCATTCTAGAGTCAAACTCCTGTTATGTGATGAAAAGTCCAACAAGAAGCCAAAGTATAACCGGGCTGAGTCCAAAGTCCAGTAAAGGTGGTGCCCCCTGGAGGGGTTTGCTGATGAGAATGAATAGCCCCAGGGAAAATGCTAAGTGTGCAGTTTGGTGTAGAGAGTCTGATGAGAAATAAAAGGGACTGAAGGAGAAGGGGAATTCAGTAGCCATGATGTAGGAAAAGAAGATTTAGTCACCATTATGTAGGAAAAGAAGAAGCAGTAGCCATGCTGAAGGAATAGAGAAATCAGTTGCCATGATGTAGGAAAATATGCAGCAGCAAATGTAGCCGCGAAGATTGAGAGTTTGGAAATCAGATGCCAGAAGTTTTGAGCAGCCAGGATATAGAATTTTGGATTGAGCATTTTTGGAAACTTTAGTGACTTTGGGGCCAGCAACTTTGGAGGCTTTGCAAGTAGCCGAGCGACTGAAACTGCTCCCAGTTTTGTCTTTACTGCAGCCGAAGGTAAAAGGCAGAGGCCCGAAGCAGGCGCCTTCCTAAAATGTGTGAGTGCAGTCTGTTAGGCCGTCTGGCCGCTCTAGTTGCTCTTTGCAGTGCTGTTGGCCTGGTGTTATGCTGGGGCATGATGGCAGTTTCGGGAGCATCTCCAGTTGTGTTCTGTGCCATCCTTGTGAGTTGGAACTTGGCCTACAGTTTGATTGTTGCGCGTCTGCAGAAGAAGAAAGACGCCATTTTGGAATTGTGACCTATTGTTTGGAAGAAGGGCTCCACGTCAGCAGTGGTGGGAAGACGCTGCCTTCTTTGTTACTTTTCTGGGATGTAAAGGACTGGACATTGCTTTAAATAAGGTAAACAGCCATGTGTTGACTTTAGTAATTCTTTGCTTTTCCCTGTTTGTTAAATAAATCACACTGTTATTGTTCCCTAAGCCTGAGTAGTCTTGCAATTGTGCGCGCAGGTACAGAACCAAGATAGTGATCAGTAAGCAACTGCGGCACTGCCTTTGGCCAGTTTTGAAGCCCCATTTGCCTGGTATCAAAAGTACGTTTGTCAGACTTTGCACTGGCATTGTAAATCCTGTTTATGGGTTTCAAGTACCAGCTCTGGAGTCTGGGTTATCATGTGGGGTTTGTCTAATGAGCATGTATCTCTCGAGAAACACAAGGAGGCTAATATTTTTTGTTTGTTTTTTAAATATTTTGTTTACTTATTTATGCATACAAGAACTGGGGTGTAGGCCAGAAGTGGGGAGGATGATGTACCAGAGATAGGGTGGGGACCAGAACAGGGGGACCCACTGAAATACACTGCTGAGGGGAGTAGCAGGAGAGACAGGAGAGGTCTGCTGCACATTGTGGGTTAGTTCCCTGGTGTGGAATTCAATTCATGCTCCAGTGGCTGCAGATAGCTTGATAGCCCTGAGACTTTAACTCCTGCTCCACCAGGGAGGCCCTAGAGGCTAATGTTTTGAAGGCAGTGAATCAGCTGAGAATGATTAAGTCCATAATGAGAGTTGAAAATACTGGATGGTTCTTGCAGAATCCACCAAAATCCAATGCAACTTTAACTGGTGCATAATGAGATATAGTATAGTTCCCAATTAATCCAAGTCCAGAAACTTTAGCTAAGATAACAATTTTGTTAATTCTAATGTGTTCTCTTTTCATTTGACTGTGTGTATGCGTCTTTATTTATTTACTTTTTGAGTCTCATTCTCTTCTGCCTGCTGGTTCAGAAGTTGTTACCTTCATGTTTATAAACGGATTGGGCTGATATATTGCTGTTTTTCTACCTGTAAGCACATATTATTGTTTATGGAAAAGTGTTCTAAAATTTGTAACTAACTCAAAGTTTACGGTAGAATTTTTGATAAACACAAATCCAAATGAGGTTTGACTTCTCCACTTTAGCTACAAAAGCCTGTGGGCAAATATGAATTATTCTAGGAATGTCTCTGATCCTTGTTTGCATGTTCTTGGGTATCAGGGCTTGGAGTTTTACTAATTTTCTATTTTATACTTTGTATTTTATTTGCTGTGTTGGTTTCCTTGCAGTTACACTCACATGTAACTATGGCCTTGAAATTTAAATATTACCAGTGTGGCTGCATTTGATTATTAAAAACATATCAAGTTCTAGGCACTGTTTCAAGCACTAAGGATATAGCGGTTACTGGAGTTCTTGGAACATGATGCTTGTAACAACTTAGTGAAATAAATTGTAATTTCTTAAAAGGCAGAAACTGAAACTGATTGTACCTGCCTTATTCTTGACACTGTTGAGAACAAAAGTAGATGCTCAATAAAAAACTTCTGGTTTGGGCCTCTCTGGTGGTGCAGAGGGTTAAGTCTCAGCACTATAAAGCTATGGGCAGCCACTGCTGCATGAGTTCAATCTCCAGCCTGGCAGCCGACCTGCATGGCACAGCAGACCTCTCTTGTCTTGCCCGCTGCTCCCCTCAACAGCATATTTCAGTAGATCCACTTGTTCTGCTCCCCACTCTGTCTCGGTGAATCTTCTCATACCCTCACCCCCCGTACCTCTGGCCTGCAACCAAGCTATTGCATGCATAAATAAAAAAAAAATTAAAAACAAACTGGTTTATTTATATATGTATCTATACATGTTATCGAGGCAACACTAATACACGATTTAGAGGTACAGGATGATACTGTTTGGGTGTATGTGTTACCACATCACACCCACCCCAAGGCACCCATAGCCATCCCCCATAAAATTAGGAATTTTGTGGAGCGTGGTTAAAGAAAAGTTGGCAAGTGTAGATTTATAAAGTGGGGGATTATTTGAGCTGTGAGGTGCTTTATAAGCTGAGTAGAAATGCTTGTTTTACTTGAGATAGCAGATGAATACCTGTGTCAGTAATTGAAATTGATTGTAATTGTATCACATACATTACGTACCCAGCAGACCTAGTGGGATGTTTGAAAGAGCCCAGGGGTGAGGAGGAGAAAACCGAGTTGACTTTGTCACTTTGTCACTTTGTCTCTTCATTTCACAAAATTCATATAAAATGATCATGATTTTCAGGGTTGTGGATATTAAAGGAATAAAATATTTGAAAGCACTCTATATACCTTTACAAATGCTAACAGTTTTTTTTTTTTAGGCAGATCTGGGGGGATGGTATCTAAAGTAGAAAGATAGTGATGAAAATAGGGCATCATTAGAAGGAGACACATGTCTTAGTTCCCAATCTTTAAAGACAGCCATGAAGTTACTATCCTGACACTAAATATATTCTATATATATGAAATAGGAATATGCCGACAAGACTGTGTAACTTGATTTGAAGAGTTTCATATACAGTACCTGTGCTGTACCATTTGAGTTTAGACCATTACTGTATGGTAGAATCAATTATAAAATACTTCATCTCTTTTATTCTCAAATATTTAAGTCTTTTCAGGTTCATTATGAAAATGTGTGGTATATTTTGTGGACAATATTTGTTTAAATTATTAGTTACTCTGTAACTTATTTTTAAGTAAGGGTGAACATATATTGTAGGATGTTCTATATTTGTGAAACTTATAAGAAACTGTGAAGATGACATAAATCATTTGGAATGAGGCAAAGGAGTAGTTCAAATATTTCATTAAAATTCAGACTAACAATTTGGGTTGAATACTTATTCATAAACAGGTATAAAAATATTATTGATGGTACATTTCTCACTGATACTTTTTAATTTCCATTTTTAGATTGTAAAAAAAAAATGCCTTATACTGAAATCACCAAACATGAGAACTTGTCCTGATGCCAACTCTTCTACCTTGAATATCACCCTGCACTCCTCGCCCAGCGGACTTTCATGCTCCATACTGTGCTGACTTCTGGTTTGTTTTTTAAAATTTAAAATTCATTTCTTCCTCTACTGTAAATATGAGTTCTTCCCAGACCACAGATAATGAACTCCTGATAGGAGACATGTTGTTTTCTTCTTGGTAATGCTAGTACAGGGCCTGGCATTTTGCTGCTATTCAACAAATATTTATAGTCTCAAAGACATTCAACTGAAATTAATGTTATTAACCTTTGATTATCTCTGAAAAATAATACAAGATTAGTCAGGACTCTTAGGAAGTGTTTTTATTTAAACGATGATTAAGCAATAATTTGGTGTTTTTTGTTTGTTCGTTTGTTTTTTAATATATATATTTTTATTATTATTTATGTCTTTTACATTTTGTATTCCCCTTGGGTAACCCACCACCAATTCACCCGTGATCCATCTCCGTGGTCCCTTGTGTCCTTTTCTATTCCATTTTGTGCCCTTATCTTCCCCTCCCTCTGCCCGATCCACTCGCCCGCGTGTTGGTTTCGTTATAGTCCTGTTATAAGTGAAATCATTCGATATTTTCCTCTTTCTTTCTGGATTATTTCACTGAGTATGATCCCCTCTAATTCCATCCATGTCACTGCATATTGCATGTGTTATCTTCTTTGAATGCTGAATAGTATTCCATTGTGTATATGTACCACATCTTCTTGATTAAGCAATAATTTGAATGGCAGAACTTCTTAGTATTTGACTTAGAGATATAGAAACTTGGGTAAATAACACATCTCTTTATCTCCCTCAGAGAATATGCTTATCTCTCTGGGGAATTAATCTATTGAGGAAATTCACAGAAATTGAATCCAAGTGAGTGAAGTGTGGGGGCCCAAGAACACGTGTGAGTGTATACTTTGAAGGGTGCGCGGGTAATGTTTGGGCAGCATCTGGCATCTTTCCTGTGATAGTCATTAGCTGTAATCAACACTGTCTGATGCATATTAATAATCACTTCCCCTTTCTTCCTTCACAGCCATGCCAATTAAGGGTACATGTGTCCGGGTAAAACTATTGCGGTGGCAGCCTCCACTGAGGCTAATGGTAGTCATCTGACCCAATTCTAGCTAATGATGAAATGTGTGTAAACCTTGGTTAGGGCTTCCAGGAAGACTTCATAAAAGTGATAAACTCACTGGGATGGTCCTTTAGTCTCTTTCCTCTCAGATGGAGCAACCATCTCGTAATCGTGACATTAAGTCCACACTGACAGTTGATTTCAATAGTAATATGGAAGAAACCTGGATCCTTGTTGGCACTGAGCCACGTCATTAACCTTAATGTCCTTATTCACGGACTTGTTACCTGACACAAATGACACCCTTACTTGTTCAGCTCATTCTTTGGGTTTTCTTGAAACCTAACACAGTTCTGATATATTTTCCCTTCCAACATAAAGATAGGACATGACTTGTGAAGTGTGTTGAGAAGTGTGTGGCCAAAATCAATCTACCCAAACAACTCCATCTTAGGTCGTGGTGCAAGGGAATTGCCCGGAATGACATATGGTGTCCGATCATTTTGTTTATTTCTGTTAGTTGTTCCTGAAGTAGAAGGTTAAAGTATCTATGAAAGTTGTCTTGAGGTAAATACATATGTAATTTCTGTAGATAGCAAAAGAAATTCATGATATATACCTTAATTTTGGCAAAAAAAAAAATCAACTAAGCAACATCCCTCACATAAAATTGCTTTAGTTAAGTTTTATTTTGCTCTGTGTGTGATACATATTGTAGAAGCGCAATCAATGAACGTTGGCAGTTTGCTTCAGTCTCGCCCTTTGTCCCATTTAGGTAATTTATTGTGTCAGTGGTTCTCAAGCCATGTACTCCTATAACTCATCATCTGAAAATCCTTCCCAGATGTGCTTAGAATATTTCATTAATTTGTATATTTTATTTTTGATAAGTAAGTACATATGTTTGTAACTGAAAGAGAACACACCCTTCCTTTAATCCCAAAGGATGAATTGGATTTGAGAATAATTCATTCAAGTCCTGCCCACTCCACCCTTCTTATTCAAATAAAGATTATTGAAGAAAGCTTTGCCTATAAATTTAGCTGATCCAAAAATTAAAAAAAAAATCTTTTAAAGATTTTTGCAGGGTATGTCATTTAACTTAGTTTTCTTTTCCATTAAGAATAATATACTCCTAGAACAGTTTCCATTGCCAAGGGCCAAAGCTGGAAACAGTTTTAAAACAGGAAGCAATCATCTCTCTGGTGGCTTTTATCCTCGAAGGTGATATCTCTGGTAGTGAATTTCAGGACTAGAAACCAGTCCCACTGTCTCTGAGCTTATGGAATACTGAAAAGAAGACTAAAACCGCTGTATAGTAACATGAAGAACTACCTATTCTGGGCAGTTCTCATTCCCTATATTATGCTTCTCTTTATGAATTACAGTTCATTGTCTCTTAGTAAATACATATCCCTGGGGCATGTATATACAGATGTGGACATATTTGTGTGTTTAATTCATTAATTCTGACCTACTGGAGAAAGGAATAATGAAAGAATTAAAAATGAAGGAATGAGAAGCAATGTTTGTACCTTTCAACTGGAGGAACTGGCTTGGCTCAGCATCTGTAATATTTACCTCTAGTGCCCCAGCCTTTGCCATGAAGAATGGAATCGATGGTATTTATATTGTCTGGATTCCTTTGCAGCTTGGTTTCTGGGTCAGATTAGGTTTGACCAACCATATGTCTTTGTGTCATACTTAGAATGTGACAGCGGGGCAAAGATCACATGGCTGGCTGATTCGGTTTATTCTTTTATGATATTTATTGGGGTACACTTTATATAAAATATAATGCATATATTTAAAGGGTATGGTTTGATGAATTCTGACAAATTCACAGACCTGTGCAGCCAGCATCAATATGAAGGCACATATGAGGTTTCCCTCACCCCGGATGAGACTTTTGTGTCTTCTATCAGTCAATCTTCTGCCCACCAGATACAGGTATGATTTTATTACCATTTGGCTTTCAATTTGAGTAAGTAGAATCATACAGGATGCTCTGTAAATCTGATCTCTTTCATGCATCATATCATTTCTGGAATTTAACCCCACATTATTATGGTAGACAGTATCCTAAGATGGTCCCTAAGATTCCTGCATTCTCCTATACACCCTATCTCGGTTGTCAGTTATTTAATCAAATACTAATCTAGTTGCTACTGTGAAGAAATCACTCCTATGTAATTATTGTCCTTTATTGCAATTACTGTAATAAGTTTAAGCAGGGAGATTTTCCTTGGTGAGCCTGACATGGGTTGATGTCAAATTTGGACTATAATTTGTGTGTGTGGCTGGAAAGTTGTTATGTGATGTAAGTGTTTACATGGGCATTTGTTTCATTTGTCTTTTCTTTTTATTTGTATCTTTTTTTAAATGGAGGTATCATTGGTATATAACTCCAATAAATCACAGGAATAGATTCACACCCACCACTATGGCAGCCTTAGGCCTCCAACAGAGTCCATTAGGCCCCCTCCAAACACTCCAGCCCACTCTCCCCCTCCTCATCTAGCAGAATTGTAGGAACATATGAAAGTTTATGCTTAATCATCTTAGAAGAAACTGGCACAAATGCTTTCCTATGTGATCATACCATTTCACATACCCAACAACTCACAGTGCTGTATCAATTGTTTTCTATCTCCAGAAACACTTGAAAGTGCCAGTCAGTTGAATTGCAGACACTTGAGTGGGACTATAATGGTGTTCATTATGGTTTTAATATGCACTTCCCTCATGCATACTAAGAACATCAATGATGTTTAGCATCTTTTCATGTAGAGACCATTTGTGCACCTCCTTTTGTGAAATATGCTTAGATTGCTCATTTTAATTGAGTTGTTTTAGCTTTTTTTTAATTGTTATTTTTATTTATGTCTTTTACATTACTGTGTATTCCCCGTAGGTTTCCCACCATCAATTCACCCGTGAACCATCACCACAGTCCCCTGTGCTCTCCTCTCTCCAGTCCGGAGCCCCAATCCTCCCCTCTCTCGCTGATTGTCGCTCTTATATTTGGTTCCCCTATATTCCTGTTATATGAGACCATTCAATATTTTTCTTTTTCCTTTTGGCTTATTTCACTGAGCATGATCCCTTCTAGTTCCATCCATGTTGCTGTGAATTGCATGTGTTTATGTTTTTTGAAAGTTGAATAGTATTCCATTGTGTATATGTACCACATCTTGATCCAGTCATCTATTTTTGGGCATCTGGGTTGTTTCCATACCTTAGCTATTGTAAATAGTGCTGCAATAAACATACGGGTGCATGTATCCTTTTGGATTAGTGTTTTTGTGTCCTTTGGGTGAAGTCCCAAAAGTGGTATTGCTGGGTTGTGTGGAAGCTCCACTTTTATCAGTTTGAGGAAATACCATACAGCCTTCCAAAATGGTTGGACCAGTTTGCATTCCCACCATCAGTGTAGAAGAGTTCCTTTTTCTCCACATCCTTGTCAGTATTTATTGTTGACTGCTTTTTTAATGTGCACCATTCTCACTGGCGTGAGGTGGTATCTCATTGTGGTTTTGACTTGCATTTAGCTGATTATAAGTGATGTTGAACATTTTTTCATATAGCTGTTGGCCATTTGCTTTTGTTCTTGGAGAAGTGTCCTTTTAGCTCTTCTGCCCATTTTTTTTACTGGATTGTTGACTTTGTTTCTGTTGAGTTGTGAGTTCCTTGTAGATTTTTGTTATCAGACCTTTATCAGTTGTATTGTGTGCAAAGATTTTCTCCCAATTAGTAGTGTGTCTGTTTTGATTATTGTCTCTTTTGCTGTACAAAAGTTTTTTAGTTTGCTGTAGTCCCAGTCATTTATCTTTTCCTTGACTTCCTTCACTTTTTGGGATGTGTCTTTAAAGATTTTGCTGAGAGGGCCTCCCTGGTGGCGCAGTGGTTAATCACTGTGCTGTTGGAGCTGTCGGCAGCGGTGACGCGAGTTCGATGCTGGGCCAGGGAGTTTCCCACATGGTGCAGCAGACCTCTCCTGCCTCTCCCGCTGCTCCCCTCAGCAGTGTATTTCCTCGATCTGTCTGTTCTGCTCCCCACTCTGTCTCTGGTGAACCCTCTCGCCACCCCATGCCTCTGGCCTGTGCCCCAGCTTGTATGCATAGGTAAATAAATCTTTAAAAAAAAAAGATTTTGCTGAGATGTATGTCATGTAGAGTTTTGCCTATATTTTCTTCTATAAATTTTATGGTTTCAGGTCTTACATCCAGGTCTTTTATCCATTTTGAGTTGGTTTTTGTGCATGGTGTGAGGTAATAGTCCAGTTTTCCCAGCACCATTTATTGAATAAGCTAACCTTGTTCTATTGTATATTCTTCGCTCCTTAGTCAAAGATTAGTTGTCCATAGATATGTGGATTTATTTCTGGGATTTCTATTCCATTCCATTGGTCTGTGCATCTGTTTTTGTTCCAGTACCATGCTGTTTTAATTATTATGGCTTTGTAGTATAGTTTGAAATCTGGGAGTGTAAACCCTTTATTTTCTTTCTTTTTAGTCAGGAGAGCTTTGGCTATTCGAGGTTTTTGTGGTTATATATGAATTTCATCAATATTTGTTCTATTTCTTTGAAGAATGTCATTGAGATTTTTATCAGAATAGCATTGAATCTGTAAATTGCTTTTGGTAGTATTGCCATTTTGATAATGTTAATTCTTCCAATCTATGAACAGGGGATGTCTTTCCATTTTTTTTGTTTCCTCCTCTGTTTCTCTTAATAGTGTCTTGTAGTTTTCTTTGTATAAGTCCTTTACCTCTTTTGTTAGGTTTATTCCCAGGTATTTGATTTTTTTGGTTTCAATTTTAAAGGGGGTTATTCTCTTGATTTCTTCTTCTTCTAAATGAGTGTTTGTATATCGAAAGGCTACTGATTTTTGTGCATTGATTTTGTATCCTGCTACTTTACTGAACTGGTCTATAATTTTGAGTAGTTTTTCTATGGAGTTTTTAGAATTCTCTATGTATATTATCATATCATCTGCAAAACCTGATAATTTAATTTCTTCTTTCCCTGTTTGGATTCCTTGTATGTCTTTCTTTTGTTTTATTGCTCTGGCTAGGACTTCCAGTGTTATATTGAAAAGTAATGGTGAGAGTGGACATCCTTGCCTTGTTCCTGATCTTAGGGGAAAGGCTTTCAGCTTCTCACCATTGAGGATAATATTGGTGGTGGGTTTGTCGTATATAGCTTTTATTATAGTGAATTATGTTCCGTCTATTCGAAGGATATCAAGGGATTTTATCATAAATGGATGTTGCACTTCGTCAAATGCTTTCTCAGCACCTGATCATATGGTGTTTAGTTTTCTTTTTGTTGATGTATTGGATTACATTGATTGATTTTGCATTGATTGATTTTCGGATGTTGAACCATCCTTGTGTCCCTGGAATAAATCCCACTTGGTCGTGGTGTATTATCTTTTGGATGCATTGTCAGATCCTGTTGGCTAATATTTTGTTGAATATTTTTGCATCAGTGTTCATTAGATTAGTCTGTAGTTTTCTTGTGTTGTCTTTGTTTGGTTTTGGTATTAGTGTAATGTTGGCCTCAAAAAATGTGTTTGGTAGTATTCAGTCCTTCTCAATTTTTTGAAAGAGTTTGTGTAAGACAGGGATTAGTTCATTTTTGAATGTTTGGTAGAAGTTGTTTATGAAACCGTCTGATCCTGGGCTTTTGTTTTTGGGGAAGGTTTTGATTACTGTTTCAGTTTCACTGCTTGTGATTGGCCTGTTTAGATGTTCTGTATCTTCTTTATCTAGTTTTGGGTGATTGTATAGTTTTAGGAATTTGTCCATTTCCTCTAAGTTATTGAACTTGTTTCCATATAGCTGTTCATAATAATTTCTGATTATTCTTTTGATTTCTGCTGTGTGTGTTGTAATTTCTCCTCTTTCATTTATTATACTGTTTATTTGTGTTTTCTACCGTCTTTGCTTTGTAAGCCTGGCTAGACGTTTGTCTATTTTGTTTATTTTTTTCAAAGAACCAGCTTTTGGTTTCATTGCTCTTCTGGATTTTTTTTTTCCATTTCATTTATTTCTGCTTTGGTTTTTATGATTTCCTTTCTTATACTGGCTTTTGGGTTTTTTTTTGTTGTTGCTCATTTTCTAGTTCTTTGCAATGGGAGATTAGATTGTTTCTTGTTTCTTGAAGTAAGCCTGTATTGCTATATATTTCCCTCTTATTACTGCTTTTGCTGTGTTCCAGTCTGGAACATTGTGTCTTCTTTGTCATTCATTTTTAGGTATTTTTAATTTCTTCTTTGATCTCATTAGTCCAGTGGTCTTCCAGCAGTGTGGGTTTCAATCTCCATGAAGTAAGAGGGTTTCTTTTTTTCTTTTGATGGTTTATTTCTAATTTGATGGCTTTATAATCGAGAAGATAGTCGGTACGATTTTGATCTTAGTGTATCTGTTGAGGTTTGTTTTGTGACCTAGTATGTGATCAATCTTGGAGTATGATCTGTGTGCACTTGAGAAAAATGTGTATTCAGATTTTGGGGAATATAGTGCTCTATAGATCTGTTTGGCCCATGTGGTCTAGGTCCTTATTTAGAGCTTTAATGTCCTTTATTTTTTGTCTTGTTGATCTGTCCATTGGTGAGAGTGCGGTGTTGACATCTCCTACTATATATGTATTTTCTCTGATATCTGTTTTCAGGGATGATAATAATTGTCTTAAATATTTTGGTGCTCCTTCATTTGGGAAGTATATGTTATATCATCCTGATGAATTGTCCCCTTTATCATGATGTAGTGACCATCTATGTCTCTTTTTACCTTTTTTAGTTTGAAGTCTATTTTATCTTACGTAAGTATAGCTGTCCCTGCCTTCTTTTTTAGTCTGTTTGCATATAGGGTTGTTTTCCAGCCTTTTACTTTCAATCTGTGTTTATCTTTTGTAGTTAAATGTGTTTACTGTAGACAGCAGAAGGTAAGGTTCTGTTTTTTTATCCATCTTGCTACTCTGTGCCATTTTATTGATGAGTTTAGTCCATTTACATTTAGAGTTAATATTGATACCTTCGCATCTATACTTGCCATTCTATTTGTCTTTTTGTGCTTTTATTCCTTGTTTTATTCTGATCTTCTTTTTCGTTCCTCTATCGGTTTTGACTCTAGGACTTCTTGTGGTATTTTTTGGAGTGGGGATTTAGTCATGATGAATTTCTGAAGTCCCTGTTTGTCTGGGAAGGTCCTTATCCTTTATTCATAGAGGAAGGAGATCTTTGTGGGGTAAACTATTCTTGGTTGGCATTTATTGTCTTGGAGTTTGTTGATTATGTCCCTCCATTCTCTTCTTGCCTGTATCATTTCTTCGGAGAAGTCTGATGTCATAATTTATAAGTTATTTGTTTCCTCCCCCTTGTCAGCTTCAATATTTTTTCCTTATCCTGTACTCGTGTGAGTTTTACTATCATGTGCCTAGGTGTAGTTCTTCTAACATCACAGTAATTTGGAGTTCTTTTTGCTTCTTGTATGTCTATTTTCATTACTTGGGAAGTTTTCTTCTATCACCTACTTAAGTATTTTCTCTGCTCCTTGGACACTCTCCTCTCCTTCTGGGATTCCTGTAACTCATATTTCCTTTCTTCATGGTGTCGAATTATTTTTTCATTTTTTCCCTTTGTGCTTTTATTTCCTTTTCCTTTTTGATTCTTTTATTATCTGAATATTCGAGATTGCTGATACAGTCTTCCACATGCTCGATTCTGTTTTTATTGCTTTCCCCAGAGTTATTTCTTCTATTAAACTCTTTAGGGTCTCAATTTCATTCTTCAGATTGTTAATTATTTTTTTTTCATTTCATTTTTTTCCTTAAGTATGATGATTTTAAATTCTCTATCTGAGAGGCAGAACTCTTCCATGTCATTATTGTTAAATTCTGATGCTTGATTTTCTTTTTGCAGTGTGTCCTTCCCCTGAAGGCTTACTTGGTTATTTTTATTTCTCTTTCTCCCTGGTTGTCTTCTGACTTGTAATTATTGGGAAATTGTGGCACTGACACTGGCAGGCATATCTTTGGGATACTCCTTCCTGGATGTTGAGGGCTGGTGGTCTAATCAATTCCGGTCCTGTAAGGCCAGACCACCACTGGGTAGTGATGCTGTGGGTATGTTGTCTGTAGAGATCCTCTTCCTCTGTTTTAACTCCAAAGGTCCAGAAAGTGGTTGTTTGGTCCCAGGCTCCAACAATGGTATAGAGGCTATGTTTTATCGGGGTTGTGATGGTTGGTGGTCCCAGTGCCAGCTCTACTCAGTTCAGAGAACCCCAGCACTGAGGACTGTGGCTGGTCTGCACTAGCTCCCTGCAGGCTATCGTACCCAACCAGGATTCACTTTTTCAGTTTCAGTGGGCAGCAATGGTATGTTCCCCTATTGCACCCACAAGTGCCACTACTCAGAGCCAGTATTGGCAGTGGTGATGTAGGCGTGAGGCCTACTCCAGCGTGTGCTAGAGTCAGGTCCGAAAACCCAAGGCTAGAGGCCGGGGGCTTTACTTGCTCTGTGCAGGCTGTCCTCCTGGCCTGGCACTCATGCTCTCTCATTGGATTGGGCGATGTACAATGGTCCTTTCCCCTAGGATGCCTGGGAGTCTGCTTCCCCAAGCAAGCCTGGGGGCCCAGACAGAGATGGCGGCAGCAGTGTGGGGGTGGTCAATCAATCCGGGCTCCCCTCAGTCCCTTGAAACCCCAGGGCAGTCGCCTGGCGGTGTAACTTGATCCCAGTGGCTAAACCTGTCCAGGAACTCACCTGTTATCAGTTGGAGTGCACGAGTGGGGACGGTTCCTTCCCCCAGGGTGCCCGGAAGTCTGCTTCCCGAGCAAGCTTGGGGGCCCAGCTGGCGATGGCAGCAGTGTGTCTGAGTTGTTTTCATTTTTATTATCGGTCCCAAGAATTCTTTATATGTATTCTGAATAAAATTCCTTCGTCAGATGTATTGTAGATTTTTTTCTCATTCTTAGACACTATTGTAAGGCAGTTTTTATATTTGATGAATTCTTTTGAATTTATTTTTTGTTATAATTGATAATTTTAAAATTTATGAAAATATTTCATAGCTATGGTTATGAAAATAGTACATCAGACATATTTGTAATATTTTTCACCTCAAAAGTTTTATGATTTTAGCTTTTTTTATCTCTACCTTGTAATATTTTTAAGTCAGGGTAAAGGGTAATACTATTTCATAATATTAAGGAATGTCCCACTCATCCATAATTTTCTAAGAGTTTGCATAAGATTGGTATTTTCCCCCTTAAATCTGTGGTAGAACACACTAATGAAAACACCTAATCTCAAAATTTCTTTGTAGGGCCATTTAGAATTATACATCAATTAACAAAATTAGAATTATATCTATTCAGATTTTCTATTTCTTTTTGAGTCAGGATTTGTTCTTTTGTCTATTTTTAAAATATTTTGATAAAGCTGGTCTCAGTACGCACCTGTTGTTCTTTTAATGTTAGTAAAAATTTGAATTGAGTTTATCTTCTTCATTCCTGAGGTTCTTCGCATATCTTACTTTTTCTCTGACTTTAACTTTGTATTTTTCCTGGTTAGGTTTCATTGTCCGTGTTATAGTTAAGGTTTCCTTAAATTTGAAAAAATTGTTCATAATAGTTCCTAATATTTGCTCTGCTGCTTTCTGGGATCTCAAGTATACCAGTTGGAGATTGCATAATATTGTCCCACACATCACTGAAATGCATTTCAATTCTTCTCATGCCTTCCTTCCTGTTTTATTTTTTAACTAATTTTATAGATATTCTTTAAAAAGTTTACAGTGTTCTGTTAATAATCCCATATAATGATGTTTTCATGTTAGTCTATTTTTCAACTCTGGAAACCCCATTTTGTTTGTTTTTAAGTGCTTCCTATTTCTTCACACCGTTTTCATAATTCAAAAAGACTATAATAACGGTTTCAATCTCTCTTCTAACTACACTTTTCATGACCAAAATAATCAAGTAACATTTGCTGTGTCCCAAACCCCATATATATTTTTTATATATATATACTTTTATTGTTACTTATATCTTTTACATTTTGTATTCCCCTTGGGTAACCCACCACCAAGTCACCTGTGATCCATTGCCATGGTCCCTTGTGTCCTTTTCTACTCCATTTTGTGCCCTTGTTTTAAAGAAGCACTTTACAAAGTCCTATACTGCCGAGCACAGTGCAAGCCTCGGGCAAGGATAACTGCGCTAACTGGTGGCTATGGTAAACCATGTACAGTAGTGATTACAGAGAAAAAATAAAACATATTTACATAGACTTGCTAGATCAGAAATTGCTCCTCTCAAACAGCAAAACAAAGCAATAGAGAAAAGTTTAAGAGTGACCACTGATTTTGTAGCAGGAAGAAGGTTTTAACGACTCTTTCCTGTAACAAGGTCATCTGCTTCTCCTCACCACTCAGTCCTAAATAGGTGGTAAATGAATACATCCGGTGACAGGTAACTGGCTTCAGGTGACCTCCAACTCCTCTCTACTCCCACTAATGACAGGAACAATCCCAAGGGCCTGAGGAAGAAAACCTACAACAGAAGGTAAATAGCATTAGATTTGCTGAGCCTATGGAAGGACAGAACAAGCCAAGGTATAAAACATGCCTTTGAATGTTGAAGTAGCAAGCTGCTTATTGCCGGGAGGATGAGGATTATGTCTAAACTATTCCTGCCCCTGTCATGCATTGTATGGAATCAGATACTTTTTATAAGTGTGGCTATTGCTACTATGTCTAAACTGATGTAGTAAATGGGAAAAAGAGTTTAGTTAGGCAATTAAAATAATTTACAGATTCCACCATTTAAAATAGGGTGTCAATTTTTTTCTATCAAGGGAGAGGTAGCAAGAGTCTCAAGCTTTGCAAGCCATACTTTGTCACAACTACAGAAATCTGCTGTTGGAACAGAAAAGTGGCATTAGACCTTATATGAAATGATGGGTGTGGCAGTGTTTCTTTTAGCCACGCATTGTGGTTGCCAACACCTCCTATACAGTATTAATATCAGTTATCAGAGCCACGTGAAAACAGGGATCTGGGGAGCAGAAATAAAGTGGTTGATGTTGAAGTTTACTATCAAAGGTGAAGGCTAAACTAGCTGGTAATGCAAGGAAAGCTTCAACACAAATTTCAAAGGCCTCCTTCCAATAGACTACTGCCATCGTGCTCAACTCCACAGCAATTTTGCAATGTTCATGGCCCAGGAAGATAGAGATGATTCACCTAGTAAGGGGAGTGAATTATAGGTCCTTTCTCCTTGCTGGTTAGGGAACATACTCTATCTTCCAGGCAAGTCGGTTAAAACATTTCAACAGTTTAAGTACAAGTTAATTCTGATAGTTACCCTGGATCAGTAGTTCTCAACTGGGAATGACTGAACAATGTCTGGAGACACGCTCAGTTGTCAAAACTGGACAGTGGTTGTTCCTGGAGTCTTGTGACAGGGTTGCTGCTAAACACCTGACGATGCACTGGATAGTCTGCCACAACAGTCCCCAAATATCAACCAGGCCAGGGCTGACACTCTGAAGTAATATTTTCTTAAATCCTTCCATTGGCAAACATTACCAAATAAAATATAAACTCATTTTTGGAGGAATATGGGAAACCATCACCACATAAAAAACCTTTCAGAGCCAAAGGCATCCAAGTAGTATGCAAAAGGAACTCTGGTGAAAATACTTTGCTCTTTAAAATTAACGTGATAAGTCAGAATGCACCTTGTATTTTAAGATTTGAATGCAATATCTTTTAGAAGCTGATCTGAAACTATCTTGCTTTGATTTCAGGGTGTCTTGTTTAATTTCTAATTCGGACACTGGTTGTAAAATATAACTATATTCAGATTTTTCCACATGTGCATGGTATGGTCTAGAATTGCATCAGGGCTGAATAAGCGCTGACCTGGTTGGTGCTAGGATTGAACTCTGGAAGAGAGGAAGCTTAAGAGTACATGATGAAATAGAAGTAATGCACTGTAAAGTAGAATTGGAAAGAGATTAGTGGGGTCTTAGAACTGCCTAGGAATGGTATACTTTTCTGTGGGGGAAAGCAGGAACTAAGATTCAGTTGGAGCCGGGCTGACAGAATCAGGTCAAAATGTTCTGCTTTATTTTGATGTGTCCTTTTTTTCTTTTTTTTTTTTTTAAATTTATGTGCTTTACACAGTATTGTGTATCCCCCACAGGTTTCCCACCACCCATTCACCTGTGAACCATCACCATAGTCCCTTGTGCTCTCTTCTCCCTATTTTGGTCTCTCTTCCCCCTCACCCCCCCACCCCCCGTAGAATGTCTCTTATTTGTGGTTGCCTGCTAGTTTTTGCTAACTAACACAATTCTCAGCAACATGGATGGAACTAGAAGGGATTGTGCTCAGCAAAATAAGCAAGAAGGAAAAAGAAAATTATCGAATAGTTTCTCTTATAGGAGAAATATAAGAGAGTCAAATGAGAAATCAGGAGAAAATAGCACAAAAAAAAAACAAACAAAAGCAAAAACTATTTTGATGTGTCTTAATATGGAGTTCCTCAGATGGAGCGAAACCTATGTAACTCAGTCTAGAAAAAGGAAAAGCCCTCCAGTATATGCATGGCATTTCCTCCAATATTTAAATTTAGTTGTTAATTAAGGTTACCCCAAATTATCAGGAGTTATAAATTCATTAAACAACCAGCTTTTTCAGTGAATACTGAGTTAGGAAGTAAGAACCAATCAATAAAGTCTCCTTGAGCAAAAATAAAATCACCAAACTCATTATTTTGCAACATTTAAAACAAAATCTCTGCACTAGGAAATTAACTTTTAAAACCTTTTAACTAGAACTGCTTTATATTTACAGAAAATTTGAAATATAGTACAAAGTATTCCAATAAAGGCCACATGTGGTTCCCTCTATTATTAATATTTAGGTTATAGCATTTTTGTCTCATATTAGTATGGTACATTGTCATAGCCTATGAACCAACATTAAAGTTTCTATCACTTTAACTAAATAATGTTTCAATCATGTTAACTAAAGTTTCCTTAGTTTTTTCCTCATGTCTTTTTTGCTGTCTTGCTCCAGGATTCCATGCAAGATGCCATGTTACATGTACCTGTTACCTCTTCTTAAGCTGTAGTTTCTCAGACATTCCTTGGTTTTGGTGAGATATGTTGGTCATGTTTTTGTAGAATGCCCATTAAGTGGCATTTTTCTGACAATTTGCTTACCATCGGACTGAAGTTGTGCATTCTGGGAGGATGAGCAAGGAGATAACATGCCAGTCTTTGCAAACCATATCAGGACCACGTATACCACCAACGACGATGTGTTACTCTTCATATTAACCTCTATCACCCAGCTAGGAGTGCATGTAATTTAATTTTAAACTAAATTTTATTTATATATTGAAATTAAATGTACTAAAATTCATATGAAACACCTTGAGGGAATGTTTAGGAAACTATTTTCCTTTGCCTTTCTCTTTTTAAATCATTGTTTTCTTGACAAATACTCAGAATTTCTTAAATTTAAACTATTTACTATACTCTAACACCCAATCTTAGTCCAACAAAGCAAGCCTTATTTCTAACTTCTGAGGTAACATCAAATGACACTTCTCTTTCCTAATAGAGAATAAAAACACACTAAATGTTACCGATAATGTTTTTGGTAAAAGTTTCATCCTTTTAGAAGCATTTCACAAGCATTATCTCATTTGAATATCATAACTCCATAAGATAGCAGGTATTATTTCTTTTGTCATAATAACTATTTTCTGTAGTTTGCTTTCAATGTGACAAGTATTTGAGTATTGTTTGTTTTCATTGTTGTGTAAATATGGATATGTAGGTTTGTGTGTATGTATGTGTGTATATTTTTATACACACACACAAATGGTGTGTATGTATTCATGTGTGTTGGAAGAATCTATCCAGTGATTTACATTATAAAGGAAGCATTGGGTTTTCCTATCAATTAGCAGTTAGGTAGGTTTTGTATTTTACAAAGTGTGTGCCTAAAAAGCAAGTAATTTCACAAGTAAACACCAAAATTATGCTCTCACTTGTAACTTACCAGGTGAATCAGATTAAATGCTATTTTACATCTTTCTGAAATTTTGATTGTTATATTTGGAAATATATGTAATATCATCCTATAGCTAAGTTACTCTTTATAGGAATGGAAGGATATTTAGAAATCAACTATTTTTCCCATTTATTCTTACAAAGTTGAAAGACATAGGACTTTATAATAAAAACATAAATAATTAAACATATCAGAGATAAGATTTGTATGAGCAAGAGTTACCAGAAATTCCAAAATGCATATTCAGACCCATAACGCTGTGGTCATTGGTATGAGATACAGATTATGAGAACTATGTGTCATATCAAGGAGTAAAGATTTAACTTGCAAAAAAAAAAAAGTATAAGCTTACCACACTTGATAAGACAGTTTTGAAAATTTTATAAATATAACTTTAAAGAACTAGAAATATTTTTATGGAAGTAAAATTTCAGTGAACACGTTTTGTAACCAGTGGCTGAAGCCATAGACTGTTACAGGTAGTACCCCCTGGAGGGGGTTGCTGGGCAGGATAGATAGCCTCAGGGAAAATGCTAGAAAATATCCCATTTTGGGGTGGAGAGTCTGATAAGAAATATAAGGGACTACAGAAGGGAGCATGGATGCATTCAGTCTTTGGGATTCAGTGTTCCAGATTCAGAATTTGGGGCCAGCAGATTGTAGACCCCAGCATGCTATTCTCACAGAAGGCTTTTATTGCCTCCGAAAGTGGAGGCCTCCAGCAGCCAACCTCAGAGAAGAAAAGTTCAGAGGCTTTGCTGTTTCCACTTTTTGCTGCTTACCGTCTGGCAAAGAATGTGAAGACCCAGAGCCTGCACCTCACTGAGCTGTGAGTCTGGCTGTTTATCGGGCCATTTGGCCACTGTAGCAGCTGTTTTGAGTGCCCCTGCTCTGGTGCTGCATTGAGGCATCTCGGCAGCTTTGGGAGCATCTCCTGTCATGTTTTCTGTTGACTCTGTGAGTTGGAACCTGATCTACAGTCTGGCTTCCACATACTCTAGGTCAGCAGAGGCAGGAAGATGCCATTTTAGCTGCTTTTGCTTGGTACTGAAAAGACTGGACCCTGCTTTGTTCAGCTGAGGTAAACGGCCATTTTTGGCCTCAGTAACTGTTTTTCCCCGGTTTGTTAAATAAATCCCATTGTTGTTCCCTGAGCCTGAGTAGTCTGCAGTTGTGCATGAGGGTGAAGAACTCAGACAGTGACCAGTAAACTATTTGGGCAGTGTCCTTGGCTGGCTTTTAGTGCCCCTTCCTGCCTCAGTTTCATATCAGATTGGAGACACTTGAGAAGAGATTCGGTATCATGGAGACTTCATTTCACACACAGTAGAACTGATGCCAGACCCGCCATGTCCTTGAAAACGCCCTGAGATAACACAGAAGCTCAAACTGTATTGTTAGATTAAACTGAATCAGAATCTAACCCAGAATCAAGATTTACTAACTATTTTACAGATACTATTAATTTCAAGATTCAGACAAAGCACAGAGTGATCTGGGGCCATTATATATCTCCCTATTTTTTTTTCTTGCTAAATAAGATATACTTGGGGTCCAGATTAACATAAAATTGGCAAGTGGTAGAGAGAGAGAAGAGCACTTCCTTTTCTTTTTATAGGGGCACAGAGAGAGAGAGAGAGAGAGAGAGAGAGAGAGGAGAGAGAGAGAGGGGAGGGAGAGGGAGGGAGAGAGAGA